>JACCGJ010000736.1:17253-242540 GCA_013407085.1 Atriophallophorus winterbourni
GACCATACTATATATAATACATGTAGAACGCCAAAACCAAATTAGGGTGCACAGATATTCAACCAATCTGTAAAACCCGGTCAAGCGCAAAAGTTTTCTAAAACTAACGAAAAGATTCGCCGTCACTAAAATTTGTTTAGGTGTAATATACCATTCTTATTAGATCTACTAGCTCGTCACCTGAAGTCCCAACATTAGGATAGAACATGATTTTCACTTATGCCTCACCGGTAACTAATATTGAGATTCAAAGATATCACATTTTTGAGAGATTTAATAGTTATAGCATGAATATCTTTCTTGATGGAATTGATGCCAAGATATTATTGAATAAAAATATAGAAAGCATAATTACGAACAAGTGGAACTCAGCTAGAAACGACATGTTTTCCAAACTTTGTCAACAATTTTGAACTAAACATTTATGTTATGTGGAAGGAAAATTCGTTAAGTACGTAAGATTCGATTAATTTATGGTCGGTATACCCGACGCGAGGTTCCATGGTTGTCACGGCCGGGGCGGTTTTGGGAATAAGCGCCCAAGTCCAAAAATGCTCTAATGACGCGCGTTTCATATAGCCTCTGACAACCAAATCCATCTAGTGGCCTGCACGTCTGTTCCTGTGTGACCCGGCGGAACTGCTTTTACTGACAGGAGAAAGAGCAAATGCGGTTGACTGGCACCTAAAATCCAGCATGCGTCGTGAAGGTGGAGCTCGTAAGTCTATGAAGGCGGTCCACCTAGGGGAAGGAAAACCTTTATCTCCAAACTCCATTGCACTGTGGCTAAATCCAATCATGGGAAGGAGTCAGAAGTCAACCTCGGGGAAAATTCGTGAGCCTGAGTCCCGTTAGGCAGCCCGAAGTTGTATTCAACTCAGTCCTGTAAACACTTGCAACGGCATCGTTGTCCGAAGCTTGGCCGTTCCTTTGGTTCCCGTCGTGCCGTGTAAAGGGAGCACGTGCTGTGAAGGCAGCAGCTTGTTCTTTATATTGAAGTGCCCTGGCGTATATCTCATCGGACCAATGGAGAGGACTCTTTATTCCGCTTCTACGGATAATAACACGAGAAGCAGTAGAAACCGGTTAAAAGCTATTAATCGAATGGCGTAGAGCTCAGCGCCTGGGGGTTCTTCCGATGGTGGGAGAGAATTTCAGGTCTCATTGGGCGGCAGGGGGGCCCTCAGTCAACAAGTTTCCGTCTGGTCACTGTCTGCTAACCTGATTGGGTGCATGTGGATTACGAACCAATCAAAAAGAAGACTTTATATTTTCTCACCAGCGAAACGAATTACTGAACAACAAAGATCAGTTCTGACACTAAAAACCTGGTCCATGATTCTAGAATTTCATGACGAAGTCTCGAATATCAGAGACATGAGAAAAATCACCTGTGATTAACAATGAGCTAAAACGGTTGAAGGCGCACGTGGTTGCCCTTCAAGAGACGCGATTACCAGACAATGGAATTCTAACAGAAAGAAATTACGTATTTTTGTGAAGGAAGGAGTTCTGAAAAGCATCGACGCATGGAGTTGAGTTTTCCGTGCGAAACCGCCTACTAAATGCAGTAGAATCGAGCGTCAGCATGAGCGAATGTATTTGGGCTCTGAATCTTATGTACATTAAGGGTTCGTTTACGTTGGTCATCATTGATGCACGGACGCTCTCTGCGACACCTGCTGCAAAAGACGGTTTTTATCATAACCTCACAACAGTTCTCAAAATCGTGCGTTCTCCTCACCAGATCATATCAAAGCACAGACTGCGACGGGTCCACGGCAGTTGCTCCTTGACAATTGCTCCCCGACAGTTGCTCCGCGACAATTGCTCCTCGGACAATTGCTCCTCGGACAGTTGCTCCTCGGACAGTTGCTCCTTGGACATTTGCTTCTTGCCCAATTGCTCCTTGACCAATTGCCCCTTGCCCTATTGCTCCTTGACCAATTGCTCTATGAATTTTAGATCACGATCAGATTGGTTAACATTGCGACGAAAATAATTCATACAAGTGAAGACAAGTATTTTTCTTCTTTGAACATTTTAATAAAAATTGAATAAAATACTATAGATCACTGTAATAACAATAACAATAACTAAGCCATGTGTTTTTTAGTGTTTTTCACAAAATCCTGGTCTCATATCTGATAACTGCACACAAAAAATATCACTGTTTTAAAACATCTTCCAAACTACTGTCTTGATTGTCTTCTTCTTCTTCTTCTGCGACAGAAGCCTACAAATTGTAGCAAAAGTCAATGCTCTTCAGTACACTCACGGTGTCCCGACCCTGCTGACCTTCAACAACTCTTTTAATTCTTTCTGCCACCATGGTAAGTCTGCATGGATACGACATGTAGTCTCTGAAACACCTCTAAGAATGTAAGCATTTAAGAGTACGTTTTCCACGTCCTCCGCAGATTGCAGCGTTATTCTTAAAAGGCGAGGATCATCCTTGTGAGGAGAATTCAGGTGGCGGTTTAATCGAACTACTGATGAAGTAGTAACTGCGGCCAAGCTCATCTGACTGCAGAGTTTATACCGCTCAGCTAAGTCATGTTTTTGCTTAGCTTTAAACAGCGTTTCCTGCGACTCGGTTACGTTTGTACATATAACGCTAAGGTTTACAACCGCGGATTTTGTTTTATAATGTGAGTCAGTCATTTTAGTAGCAGTGGTTTTTTGAGTTCTTTTTCGTTTCCGTTAAGTCGAGGAGTCACTGATCCCAACGAACGCCTCCCCGTTTTAGTCACCATCTGCGCGGTTATCTGGGCAAATGTTGGCCTGCTCGATTATGATGGATTATCTACCGGCCTTCCGGCAGTAACGACGGGTAACGACGGTGTCTTTATGACATTTATTATCAGTTCATTTAGTTTTTGTATACTGGATTCCATTCAATTTAGACGCGTCTCGATATCATATTCAGGGGTCTTCGTTGCCGAGTAAACAAGTAAACAAGTGAACTGAGTTCAAGCTCAAACCAGCAAGAGTGACCCCACTGTTGATTTTTATGTGTGTGAACGAAAGTGAAAAGACCACTGTTCTGGGCGACTCCATCTCCGTGGAACTGAGTTCAAGTGAACTCAGTTCACTTGTACAAGGAGCAATTGGTCAAGGAGCAATTGGTCAAGGAGCCAATGTCCAAGGAGCAACTGTCCGAGGAGCAACTGTCCGAGGAGCAATTGTCCGAGGTGCAATTGTCGCGGAGCAACTGTCGGGGAGCAATTGTCAAGGAGCAACTGTCGGTACCCCGACTGCGACACCGATCATTCACTGGTCTCTGCAAAACGGAAGTTTCCCCACACGAAATTTCACCGCACTAAATTGTCTGCTAAGCCAATGATAGACGTCACTCGCATGTGCGAACCTAATTTCGCTGCATGACATGCAAGAGCCTTCACAGCCGAGTTCAACGAGCAAACCCCACTGAATTCAGCTTCATGAAGTTGGGAATCGATAAAAGGCTGCATATGCCTAGTCGCACATTCTACTTACCGTTTAAAGTAAAATCTTCTGAGATGAATGCTGTTTTGTACGATAAAGGTCAACATCCTCGAAGTTCAAAATTATACCAACAGGTGAAAACTTAGAACTTCTAAGAGCAGCTAGAAATAACGTCCACCAGACTGCTAAATCATGTGCAAATGACTATTGGAATGACATTAGCCTCAGTATCCAAAAAGCTCCAGATACAGGAAATGTTCACTCTATGTATGATGGGAAAAGAAAGACAATGGTCCAAACAAACTTAAAACGGCTCCCATCAAGTCTGTATCCCGTAACCTGAAGGCCGACGGAACTCAGCAGATGGAAAATTGGTAGAGCTTTTTCTCCTATCTCTACTCTATGCATAGTACGGTTTTTCCGCATGTACTTGAAAATGTTGAGTGGTTACCAACCATTGAACATCTAGATACTCCCCCTACTTTTGACAAGCTAACTCGGGCAATCAACCACTTAGCGAATTGGTAGGCCCCTGATAACGACGAAATTCCACCTGAGCTCATCATATGCTGTAAATCAGCATCAATACAGCCTTTACACCATTTGCATCTTCAGTGCTGTCAGAAGAAATGTGTCCCACATGAGATGCGATACAAGACGTTCATCACGTTATTTTAGAATAAGGATGATAGAGGCGACTGCAACACTTACAGGCGAATCTTTCTTCTGAATGGTGTAGGTAAATTATTCCTTAAAGTTCCGACTCTACACTGAATGTCAAAGTTACTTCCGCATTGGAAGGTCGACCGTTGACATAATCCTCTCCCATAAACAACTTCAGCTTCTGCCAGTCTATGCCATTATATAGTGTTTTTATTCGTTTAACGATGGCATCCGACTACGTCAGCAGGGAGGGTCATTTCAAAATGCTTTATCTTATAGGCTGCCCGAAGAATGCATGAAGGGCTCAGTCCATTATAACGGTTTCAGTTCATAAGCCTTTAGAGTTCGCATATTTGCCAAACGCTGGTGTGTTCTCGCTCCCACTCTGTTCGGCATTTTCTTTGCTCTGCATCTGAAGCACGCTTTTAGGACGAAAACAGAAGGCATTTACCTAAACACGCGAAGTGATGGCAAGCTTTTCAACTCGAACGGGTTGAGAGCACAATCCAAGGTATGGGATGTGCTAATCTGTGACCTGCGGCTATCCAGCCTTTATTGCACACTACCAAGGACACTTCCAGTCGGTAATTCACAGTTTTCATCGGTATGCATCGATTTGGGCTAACGGGCAGCATAATTAGGACCAAAGTCCTTGGTCATGAGATTTTATCGCCTCCAATCCTCACTGTTGAAAACTGTCAGCTTGAACCAGTACATCATTTCACATATTTTGGGTCAAACATTGCCGATAACCTTTTGCTAGAAACCAAGGTTGATGAGCGGATTTGCAGAGCAGCTGTCATTTTGTCCCGATTGAACTGTCGTGTTTGGTGTAACCGCTAGTTGACTGTGAACACAAAGATGATGGTATACAGCAAGAGCGTACTAAATGCTTTACAGTACGGCAGTGAAGCCTGGAACACCAACGCAAGACACGAACGGAAGCTGAATGCTTTCCGTCTACGAAGCTACAGAATGGGAACTGGTCGTATTCCGAAGGATCTACTCAATGGTGAGTTGAAATCAGGAAGTCCACCATTGGGCAGATCGCACTTGCCGTATAAAGACGTATGCGAATGAGATATGAAAGCTCTTGACATTGACACCGCGAGCTTGAATGAACTTGCTATTGACCGCTCACACTGTAGGCATTGTGCAAAACGTCGTCTGCAACCCAGGGTGGAGCATATACGACTCTCGACTGCTGAACGCAGATCACGCCGCCGTCGTGCAACTGACGCCGATCAACCGAGTACAGCTAATCATTGCGAGCACTGCGGGAGAGATTGTTCCTCCCGAAATGGATTGTTTAGTCTTTCGAAAAGCTGTGGAACATATAACCTCATGCGATTTTGATGTACATCCGCCGACATCTGCTGTAGTAGGCCAACAATAACCCGACGCCATTAAATGTTTGTTTGTGATTGACAACATCTGATTTCCATCTGGCAGTGCACCACGACCACAAATCAATTAAACCAACGACTTTATTATTTTGTGACACTAGCGCCGACCATTCCGTCAAATTTTCTGGATTGCTCTTCCTGATATGTACCAAAAGATCGAAATCACGGTCTAAGTGCGGGCGATTTGAACATCAAAACGCTTTCGTATAATTGTTATTATTGCTTGAATCGCACTACAATTTTATCCAATCATTTTCCAAGGTAAAATTTCGACCAACCAAAATGAAATGAAAACAGCTGATTCGATTTATATAAAAATATTCTACTGATTTGAACCGAGGCAATATATGAGAACACTATGACAGAATCCGAAAGAGCAGAGGTGGTTGCCTCGGATTTAGTGAAAAATGGCTTACTTTCGAAGGAGCAAGTGGAAGGTAATACCTGTACAATCTCGAAAATTATATAATCCCTTGATATTGTGTGCGTATTATCAGAATTCTGCCTATTTCAATAAAATGTTATTGCAACTGGAGTTGTTATTTAACTGCATTTTATTTGGCTGTATTTTATAGTTCCCCAATTTTATTACAAGCTATTGTATAAATTATTATTTTACCATATATATGTCGATAAATTTTTACTTAAAGTTTTCGTAAAAGGAATTATTACAAATAACACCTAGGTTGTAAACTTTTACAGAATAGTTTAAGTTGATGTCTATTTTCCTGCGTTGAAATTTTCGCACAAGTTTATATATCACACAATATTCTCTTCCTAGGAAAAGTGTTAATCTGGTTAGAATAATTTTCGCCAGTTATTCCAGCTGGAAAAATATTCAACAACTAGTTTTGCTAGTCGTATCCAGTAGCTAGATTTGTTAACAACATAGTTTTAATTGTTATATAGATGTTTGATTAAGTGACCAACAATAAACACGATAACATCAGAAATTTCTATTATTTGCATTTATTTCCATAATACGCAAAGCATAACTATATCGTGCTGTATGCATTCATCTGCAAGGGGCAGTAAAATCAGGTTACTTAGGATTGGAATACGTGCAAAAAGAGTAAACAAAGTTTTACGTTGAGTCGAATGTTGCATAAGGCTGGTAGGACTAACATTCATCCGTTAGTGACAGTACAATAAGTATCTGTATGTCTTGATGTGAGTGGATAATTTCTCAATTATTGTTACATTCTGAGAATTTATGTGGGAAAATCATTGGTTTCAAAAGATGAGAAACTTGTGTTTCAATAAAATATGTTGTATAGCTTTCTAGTACTAATGTGCTATTTCACAGAATAATGCATGTTGACGCGTGGAATTCATATAGATGGAGCAAAATCGTTTACGTAATCAAGGCAAACCGAATCACCATTGAAAATAATCTAACGATAAAATGCGGTTTTTAGAGATACTACATTAGCCATAAACGTGTTCAGGAAAATATGTCTTTACACCATTCCCTCTATTCAGCTCAAAACCACAGCCGTCTCCGATAAAAATTTTCCAAGCAAAATGACGACAAGAATTGTAACGATTCTACCGGATACAACGAGTAAGGTGTTAAGTCGATCGATATGACAAATATGGGGCGTAAACTCGTAAATGAAATGATCGATTCTTTGCATGAAACTTTCTAATGTGGTTGTAGTCAAGGATACCGTATCGTTTTTTTTATTAGCTCTTAAACTTTTGTTTTCGCTATTTGCGTTTTATGGATGCATAAATATATAGCCAGCGATTTTATTTTTTCGAAATGTGAGAATGGATTATACGCTGTTGCTTAAATGAGATTATCTTGAAGAGCAAACATTCTCACGCAACCCAATCGAACGAAATTACAATGAGCAACGTCCCATGAAATTAGAAGAATTATTCATGAAGTTCTGGGAAGGAAATGCACTTCACGAAATCAATAATATTTCAATGATAATCCAAAATTTGATTCAAAAATTGTACTTCGGGAAGAATGTGAACAATAGTTGAAAAATATTAGTCTCACTCAACTGTGTGAGCTTTATGCCTTTTATTAAATGTAATGGGAATATTGAGGGAATGATATTTCGAGAGGAATTGAGCATTCATGCTGATGATTATCTATCACGACGAGTCTTTATTTTTGTGAGATTCGTGAATCCATTGTTTGATGAATAATTAAGAATGCTCATACACCTGAATAAATCGGGATCACTGGTCCCCGAATTGATAAGTTTCCAATAATTTCCATGCAACGTATGGTAAGGAGCCATCTAAGGACTCACTAGACTGACTTGATATCGCAATGATGAATCCTCATGTGAAACTTGACGAAACTTGAAGACAACATCAAAAACGGCTACCTATAATAGGGGACTCATGTTGACAACATCTATCTCCCTCTGTTAAAGATTATTTGTTATATGAAATCTTTTAAACAAGAAAGTTCTGCACAGCTTACGACTGTCAAATCTGTGGCAGTATATCCGGTGATATATCAGAGATAGACAAATTTAATTTTGGATCCTACTGTTCGCACGAAGAAACACGTTCTTCAAATAAAGCACAACAACGTGATTCTTGGCAAAACACTCAAGAAACTTTGAAACGAACAAAAGTATAATATTGAACACATCCCCTAAACATAAGGCAGCAATCTGCTCAAGGCAAGCAGCCAGACACGTGTTGTGTTCATCACTGTACTTTATATCAGAAAAAAATTTAGCTTTGAGCAATTGAATGTCTCAATCTAAAAATTGTTGAAGAAAATTTATAAAAAATGTTTGAAAAATTTTGATCATTACCAAACGAGGACCTTGGTCCTTCAAAACAAAATTTATTTGAAAATATAGGACGTTGGCACTTGTTTTATACATTTCATATTTTAAACATATTCATGGCCCAGAACGCTGATCGCTCTTTTAGATTTCTTTGACCAGTGGCACTTCGATATTTATGAGGAATCAATATATATAAGTCAACTGCGGCTGCAGATGTATTTTCATGTCCGTGCATAATGTATGAAGTAGTACCGAACTTTAGCTTTATCCAGCGTTTGTAACCAAAATTGTGCGGTATTTCTCTGTTCTTCCTTGAAAAATACGATTGACATATCTTCGATGGATTAAATCATTTTTAACGATGTTGAAAATGTGCAAGTGTATTGAGTTACATTAAAGAAACTGAATAAAGAGCTAACGCTCACATGATACCCCAGTCAACTAAATGTCCCACCCAAAACGACGCAAGGGTAGGCTTCGTCCTTGGAAACTTGTGATGTGTTCGTTAGTCAAATAAGACGAAAATTCATTTCGTTTTCAAGATCGTAGCAAAGATGCTATTCATCATATTTATAATGTTTTCGCTGACACAATGTCGATTCAAACGTTCAATTTTTTTAGATATACGACACACGTTTCATTTTTTCGACAAAAATTCCGACGGATCCATTTCCAGAGAAGAACTCGCCACAGCATTGCATTACTTGGGTCACGAAACAAGTGAGACACAGCTGGATGAAATGATTAGACAGGCTGATGCAAATGGTGAGTGGTGTGAGTTAAACACTTAGTGTCATTCGTCTGCTATTCTAACACTTGAAAGTATCTAAGATTTGGAATGCTTTAATTTTCTACACTATGGCCTTTTACAAGAAAAACGTGGTGCTTCCCATGCAAGTTGAAGGACATGACTACACGGACGCAATTGAATGTTCACACTTCAAGACAAACAAGCGACTATAATTACTTAGCAGCATTATGGCAGGGTTAAGGATTGGAGGAAGTGTGAATCATGACGCAATTAACACAGTGAACACGGAACATGGGGTGCTGATTTAGAAACCTTTCCGTCGATTGCACTCGAAGCCTGTAGATACAACGTTATAGCTTTTAGAGCAGAACACGTTATGTGACCAAGCTTAACCTGAGGTTAGTATCGCTATCCCCTGTGAACTTGGATGAAGTCATTTGGATTAAGACAACAATGCATTTCGATTCGAATACGCTCTCGTCTCAAACGACGAAGACGCTCATTTCTACGTGAACGGTCTGTTACAATACAGATGTCTGTTGATTTACGATTCACAACCAGAGGACAACGCATCACATTTTGAAGACTACACCATACATTAAAACACGGGGTTTTCACGCAAATGACAACATTAAACGCGTGCTTCACTGTTATAAATGAGCCGAACAATTAAATAAGATGAAAACTGATCTTAGCTGTCGAACTATTACTCACCAATCACATCCATTCAAACCAATGATACGTTGAGCAAGTTCGGTCAAACTAACTGAATTGCAAGTTATCCAATCGTTAACATTAACCTACAGAAAGCTGGACTACTGAAGGTCATTTTAAAGCCATGTGTTGGTAATTTTCTCTCTCGCTCCAAAAAATTTACGTTTAAAGGTATTCTTATAAACGTTTCGTGACAAAATTTCCAGTGCACGCTGTGAGCATTCAGGCAACTCAAATATCGATATTTACAAAAAATTCAACCACGGTGTACAAACGAACACCATTCGTTATCTGTACATCGATATATTCTATTACTTATGTGCTATTATTTTACAGGTTTTTATCCATACCGCAATTCTCTATTGATGTAATGTGTTCTTTTTTTCTAAACACAAATCATTGAATCATTGAAATCAAAAATAAAATGTTATATTTTTCCTGCTTCAATCAACCATGAACACGCTTCCGGTGTATTCATCAGAAAATTTAGCGAAGAATTCCTCTCAAGAATTTTACAAATTTTCTACACTTGTTTCGGTGAAATTCAGAATCCAGGCTAACTGTTGGCATCGATCTATTTTTTGCCAAAACCTGTTGCGTCTGCAAAAGGTAGCTGCACATAAACAAGATTCCTTGCATAAATAACAAAATTTAAAAAATCGTTTGTGATTTTATCAGTATTGATATGAATAAACTATTTATAATAAAACCGGAAAGGAAAACCATGACACTCCGAGAACAGAAAATATTCTTTTACAAATATTGATGTAATGGTTTAGTCGGACAACGTGGTTCGTGTTTGCAGTGTTCTTTATTTATACCGATGAAAATATTTCGCGATAGGGAGTGTATCGAATTATTAACGAGCAAAATCGATTTTGAATCTCGATAGAACGGTCAACCCGCACATTATGCATTCAATTCATCGCGAACTGTTAATCATTTAAAAATTGGATACAATCAGTCAGCTAAGTGACGGCGAATATATTTGCCTGATGAAATGTGGCATGCTATTCTGACAATTGTTTATCGTATGACGCTCAACGCTTTTCGAATCTCGTACAATTGATTCTCATACAAAATTCTTAAAACTCCATGCTCGAAATATAAAAAATTTCACCACGTTCACAGTTTTGGTATATAATTTATTGTAATTAACGAATTGACGTACATTCATGATTGAGGTTTGAATTTTATACTCGTAATAGAGGTTCTGTGATGAAAAGTCTAATTTTGAGCCATCCGCGATAGGATAGATTTACATTTTCATTCTTGATTAAGACCTAAACCGCATCTACCAAATGAAATTCAATTTATCTCACACATTTTTGTTTTCCGTTCGGCATTAAGTTCTGCTCAATTTGTTGGGATTTTACTATCCCAATAGATTTGTTTATTGTTAGTACTATAACAGACCGATTGTTATCATTTGCGCTAAAATGATACTAGTTTAGTAGTTATCGTAGCAATTTTGTGTTCAAGACTTGCGCTATAAAACATTTCGACACTTCTTATTTTTCAGTGAAACTATGCGTCAGATAATATCCGAATTTTTTTCTCTTGAGAATATTTTCAAATATGTTTTTTATTTGATATATTCCGTATCTTATTATAATTTCCAAAACAAATCCACGCCACGAATTTAAATATGTTTAAGTGAAATATTTGCATGAATTCTTCCTGGTCATTTCTTCAATAAACTTATTTCTAGTAGATACATTTTTAACCAATTAATTGGAATTACATATGAATATCCTCACTTCTTAACCCTTTCAGGACGGATGTAACCTTTTGGTTACATGAACTTCGCAAGTCATTTTAAGCTAATTCTGACTGAATTTTCCTAATTTGTTTTTGCACGGCGGCATACAGAATTTTGTCAACTGCAGGGTGGTTTTTTCTTTGTTCGCAATCATCATTGACTTGTCCACAGTGAAAGAGAAAGTATGTGCTGGTACGGGTTACGAACGTATCCTCACAATTCGCAGTTTTGTGAGCCGAATAAAAATCGTGTGAAAGTCTCAGTTATTATAAAGTTTGTTCCAGTATAAACTCAGTGATGCCTACAAAGACATTATGTAAAAAAATTGGAATAAATCAGAAAATCTTCGAAATGCGTTGCGTTTAAATAGATGTAACCTTTATGTTACATCCGACCAAAATCGTACACTGATGACTTATGCCGGATGTAACCAATTGGTTACATTTTTTTATTTTCTCAATTATGTGAATATCACAAACTTTTTATATTATTTGTGTTATTTCACCCCTGGGCAACTCGTTTTCGAAGAAAAAATATTTTATTTCGGGTTAGAAAATAATTCAAGCATGAAAGGGTTAAAATGCCATTACTAAGATATCGGTTGTCAGCAAGCGTTTTCCGCTTTTAGTCTTCTGTTATGGTTTGAAGTTTGTACACTCGAATCCTTACTGTGGTAAAACAAATCTTGATACAGCGATTCCCAGGTGGTATTTCATATAGTTTCGACCATTTTCTACTTGATGTACTCGAAGGTGCAGATTTAATGGAATGCTATCGTGGTTATTTGTTGGGCAGTTTCACCTCAACAAGAGCATTGGAATGAAGACAAAATTCACAATGTCTCTCACCCGTTTGCTCGCGTTGTATAGTCATTTATATTAATCACATATTAATAGAGCATAGGAAGATTTCTCATTGATGTAATTTAAAATACTCATGCCGATTTGAAAACCAATTATCAATCTCCAAAATTTTATTTCCTAATGTTATGACAAGTATAATTATTATTATAAAATTTCATTAATAACCGACTAACAGTAAAGTACAATTCCCTAAATCTAATATTCCATGATCATTCATGCCATGCCATAAGCCTGACTACGATTTTTTCGAAACTTAGCAAACAGCAAGCAGCACTCAATAGTGCCAATCTTACCAGTTTTCTATAGCAACGTATTTAATCATGCATTTTTTCCTTCAATGAAATTTAAACCGCCAAATGGTTGACATATTCTGATAAAGTAGCCTCAAAATTAATTCGATGTCGATCGACAAGTGTCCGAATTACGAGGGTGGTCAAGATGAGCAAACATTTCTTCGGGAATTAACACATTGTGTTGGATTTCCGGTGCATCATATCTACATCTGTATCGGTTGCTCCACGGAGATTTCACCGATAACAGCGTACGCCTTCTGATTATTGTACCCAATAAACCGGAACACGCTTTTCAACGTAGCACTGCATGAAAATCCAAAGCAATGACACAAGATAGAATTGTCCCAAAACAGAACACAAGAGCCGGGTGAATAATAATGCATTCATTTTGTGTACATATTTATGTAGGTATTAAACAAAACAATGACGAAATATGTAAGATAAATAAAATAAGGTATACAATGATTCCAAACATCATAAATCTTAAATTGAAACTTATTTTTTTGCAAAAAAGTGACTTAAATTCACGCTTTGACTGCATCCAGTTTTAGCAGTTTGCAGCGAATTTGCAGAACGTCATAGCCCCATTTCAGTGACCGGAGGAATTATTTGCATTCTGATTGAGATTTTTATATATTTTATTATATATTTATATATTGAGCATGATAGTCTTCAAACGAAACCCTTTGGTTTGGATATTTTCCAGGGGATGGCACCCTTGATTTCGAAGAATTTCTACACGCAATGTCCGAACATTATTTACGTCATTCCGCTTCGACCAGTCAAGTACATATTAATGATGAGGAGAAGTATAGAAGAGTGTTTGCTGTGAGTTATTAGCTATTTTCTACTTTGACACCAAGCTTAATTTCTGGTTTGCACATGTACGGTCGATTTCAATCAAGAATATACATCTCGGGAATAAGTTGAATTGAATGATCAAAATTATTTAGGCCACCATCCATCAGTCTGAATTAACAGAAGCATTTACTCGCCTGTTTAATAGTTACAGGTTCTTGTGTGACAGATTCCAAGGTAAGAGATGAAGTATTTTTTATCATAATAAAACTAATGGCGCACAAAACACCGTGGATGAATTTGTAAAGTTAAACTGATAATACCAGGCTAATTTATAACCATTTTCATGTTTATGGCCACGTGTGTTTGAACCGGTTGGACATATCAACAATTTTCCAACGGTTGCATACAAGCGCAACTTGAGTTCCATTTTTCTACTGTTTCAACCGCACCCGGATCCTGATCGTACTGATCGTACCAGAGGATTGCAGCAGCAGGAAACCGGTCTTTTGGTGTGCGATGTATAAGCATGCAATTTAGCCTTTTTATTACAAATTAATTTTCATTGCCATCTAAAATTACTTGTTTGGTTCATTGACATAAATGTTTTGAATCACAGTTTGACCAGCATATCTGTAATTAGAAATTACAACATTTTTCGGTTATATCAAAATATTCTTATCGTACTGTCGCTACATACAGCAAAAAGCGGTCCATATCTGCATCACAATACGCATTGAGTTTTCCTGTGTGTACACGGTTAGGTTATTAGAATTAAATCCATTGTACTCTAATTCTGCCACAGAGTTCCCGTCAGACCAAGGTTATTAGCAAAAAACAAGAAACGTGAGTATCAAACTCCACACATCACTCCATTGTATATAGTAAGCCTAGGGATGTTTAACCTGTATAAAAGAAGATAAGATCAATTGGTCGATTTACCCATCTCAACGTGAAATTGATCAAGTACAACGTGAACCGCTGTAATTCACATTTGGACGGCTAAATATGTGGTAAATTTGCATGAAGTTAACTAGGTTATCAAACCTATTTATCCGGAGATTGAGATAATTTGAAGATTTCGTTTCCTTCTCTCTTGTTGACCGCACGATTTTCAGCCTCAGTCGTTGCGAAGCGCGCTGACGTTCGATGTATGTTTGATGCCACGCCGCAATACACCAGCATTGCCAAAGTACACTCACGGGCCCGTTTGCAACCGATGCTCAGATAATGAGCAGCATTTGACTGATGCCCGATAGTATTTATATCCTGTGCATGTTTCCTAATGCGCTTCATATGCTCTTTCATCTGTACATGAAGTTCCCTGTCAGTCTAAACAATGCACACAGAGAACCATGTTTAAACTTGATTCCATAAAAATAGTTGGGCTGTCTGAAGGGAAATTATCATTAAGGTGCACCGAGGCCGAAGTAAATGTCATACTTTTCTTATATGTTATATACATCGTTTTAATTTTTTTGCTTTATATATCCCTATCTCATACGGTTACCGCATAGTAACTCGTCATCTGTTTTAGTGCTGGGTAATGATCTTTTGCAAAACTGTTACACTAGCTATGTTGTATGAGTTGTTGGCTGTCTTTGCGTGGAGCAACGAGTCCTCCGACCTAACTAATCTATTCTTAATCGCTTGATTTTCTAAAATAAAAACCGGGAATATGAATTAATTGGTAGTGCCATGTGGGAACTCAGGATATGATACGTTGTCGGATCTTTCTGTACTGAAGTTTGTATTTTACGGTTGACTTTCCACACTAGACATTCTTTAAAGAGAAAAAATTCCCTGCACTATATTAACCTATAATGTAACTCTTCATAGAGATTTTAAAATCGTGCCAGGAGAAAAAGGGCTATCCTGCTTCTTGGCCGTTTTATAAAGAAACGAATTTAACACAACACACACATATATTAGATATATATATATTATATATATATATAATATAAATATATATCATATAGATATATATATATATATATAATAGAGACTATAATATCTAATTATATATATATATATAGTAAGTAGTGGAATCTTGCACTAGGTTCTAACGAAAATAATAAGATATTTAGTGTAAAAATGATATTTTATACGTAGAAAAATAGTTGAATATTATGCAGTAAATGGATAAATGAATTGATTGAGTAATATTTAGTAATACTGTAGGCCCAGGTGTTCGATAAGAAAGGTGGTGACGTTTCATGACGCCAGGAATTCGAAGCCGATGGAAAGTGTTGCCATGCAGTATTCTGAACGAGGGCTATCCATGAAAGATACGTATAGCAGATTCAGATGGCCGACGGCAAAGTGACCTGTTAAAGGGTTTGTTATAAATATTTTGCCGCAGTATTTAATTGCCCTATATCATTTTTCATCTCCGAATTATGCAAACAACAGAAACCTGTAGATCAAAACGTGTAGAGAACGCTTATCTTTTTTTATCCTGGTTAGATGAGGACCAACCTTATTTTTCGTCTAAAATGTTATCATTAATTTGTTGCAGTATCAGCGGAATAAAATGACCAAAAACAACGTTTAGACAAGGGATTGAGCACAAACCAATCTCCTACATTTGAATTTTGTAATTACAAAGAATGTCCCCCGTGTCTGCATCGGTTGTTAATTTGATCTAATTAGTCAGGTGAATTCATGCCAACCAAATCAGCTCAACCAACACAGCACTGATCTAGTTAGACTAACCTTGACTAACCTTGCATATCAACAGTCGATGTGGTGCTTCTTCGTTTCTGGATTCCATACATTCTTCCATCTAAAAATTATCATGTGATGCATGTTGTATCAAATGCTAGTCACAAAACTTTGACGATGTGCCATCCGATCCAAAACAACAGCTACTGGCGGTTGAACGACCGAATACAACCATCAACACCCACAATAAATCGAGTTCCAAAGGAAATTTATTAGAAGTCACTAATTTTGGAAACATAAGTATATTTACTACGCTAGAACCATTTTAAACAACATGCGCTTTGTCAAGCACGTTAGAACGAGCACAGTGTAGTGAGAGGTTAGATGAGGTTGGGACGAAATCGATTGAAAAATCAGCTCAGTGACAGCGAGTGCAGACATGTTAGGGTCAGCGTTGTGATATTGCAATTTGCGTTCTATTGTGTTGTTGTGAATAAATGTGTGAAAATGATTATCATTTAAAAATGCTGACCACAAAGAAGAACTCGGAAGCAATCGGTCTAAAATTTGGAGATGGCCTTGCTAATGTGGCATCGAGTGACCTTGAATCCTTTGCAAACAAAGCGATAGTCGATTTGAATGAAACAAGATTATGCGTCGATTGACCTGAATAAATCCTCCTCCCCCTGCTCAATACGATTAATTTGTCAGGTGAAGGAAGCATGTGTAATATTCCCATGCTACCATACGTATCTTTAAAAATTAAAAAATATGAAAAATAATAGAATTTATGATTTATTGTAAAACATATATACCAAGACTCAACGAAAATATAATTGCAATAGTGTTTCATCATGTTTACGTTATGTATTGCATGCGCACATTTGTACTTATTACGGTTAATATAATACTAATTTAACAGTTATGTTCTAGATTGATCGAAAGTTTATCTTTATTGTTTTACAGATTTTATCAACGTTATTCATTAACGCAAACGCGACATGTCAAGCGAAATGGCCTGGTGGAGAATGTTATGTGCCCTATTTCGTTATAATTTTGTTGACTATTAAACGCTCGCATTGAGCATTTGTTGCATTTAAACAATAAAATTTTTCCGTGTTTTCAGAAGCAATAGAAACGATTTCTTGATGCAAGCAAAGTATAACATATACCCAGTTTAAATTCACGAGATCAACTTTATGAGTACGGGATTAGTACGCCTCTGCTCTGCGTTTAATATTTTTGCATCCTTAAATTCTAATTAGTGAAGACATGCAAATAATTCATTTTCTGTTCAATTTTCTAATGTGCAAAAACGTAAAATTGCACTGAACTCGACATGGTTATTAGTGATTGGTTTCATTTTAATGCGCGACATTCAATTTCATTTGTTAGGCGATTCCTTTATATTAGGAGTTGACATTGAAAATTCTATCTTATAAATTGTGAGTTCTATGCTCGAAATTCGAATATTGCAAATTTTACTTCACAGCTGTTACAAGGGTACATTTTGCACGGGTTATCTCTTGTTTTATGCTCGTAGGACGATTTACAATTCCGAGGTTTTCATATGAAACTGTGTGATTCATTAAAGGCTAGATACATTATGATGTAAAACGTATCAATGTACCGCCTCAAAGAAAGTTTGGACTGGAATGGTCGAATTAAAATTCAGCTGTCAAAGTAAATATCAGTGCTGAATCTTGATTAAAACAATAGCAATGATATAATAACCTAATGACTGTCAATTCTATTTCTTGTGTGATTTTTTTAAATGTAAGCCACAATTGGATAAGGTTGGTGCGACCAACCTTCTAAACCTTCTGCCCAAACACATGTAGATAGGGTAAAACCCAATAAGCAGAAACAGAAACCAATATTTCCTTATATTTACATTATACACAACCCATACCCGTTTTCGGTCTGTTGCCAATCACCACAGAGACAAACTAAGATCAGTTTCACTGACTTGAAAAAATGGGAACATTGCAAACATGTACTTGTACACTGATCGTGGGTTTTATGTGATGGAAAGGCGGGCAAATACCGATTTTAGTTGAATGTAACTAAATTAATTCTGCCAGCTGGGGAGGAGCAGATACAGCTCCTGGCTGCTGAACTCAGATCACACCGCCGGCGTGCAACTGACACCATACGACCGAGTTCTGCCTATCGTTGCAAGCGCTACTGGAGAGAATGTTCCACCGATTCGGACTGTTTAGATTTTCGTAAAGCTGTAAAACATGAAAATCATTGCGATTGTTATGTACACCCATGGCCGAGAATGTATAAAGCTAACGATTCTGGAAGAAAACTCTGACTCCGATTTTGGCCTATATTCGTCGTTTTTCACGATGTATGCAGATAATAGCTCTTAGATTCTGGCTTCCAGACGAGATGGCAGAAAACTGGATACTGCCATATGGTCATATAAATATTGAATGAGGCGATGACAGCATCAAACTTGATAAAATACTATTTTTATTCGCATAAATGGCTTTTAAAAAGGAATTCAGCAAGGTATTTGAAAATATTCGCGACCGATCTGGAGTCCATAATCATGAAAATAGAGTTTACATTGAATCGGTTATAGCAAGTGTTTGGTAGCGTTTCGCTTCTGAATACAGAAGCTTCGTCAGACCAAGGGTGTCGGTGCGAACAATGTTCAGGTTTAAATGGCTTTTTCTTGACCAATCATGAGTTCTCTAAGCTAGACAGGGGAGATCAAGACAATTAATCACACCCCCTAAATGCTGTGTTCATCCCTAAATTGTTTATTAAGTGTACAAGTGTGAACAGCGTCTTCTGACAGAATGATTAAGTAATCATGTGCGCATTAGGTTTTATGTTCGTTAATACTTATCCGCTGCAGAACCGAACGCCATATTGCTGAAATATCCGCCCCATCCACCTTGTTCACCACATTCACCCCAGCGTTTGTTATTTCAACATCATCGGCGTGAAGTCTTTCCTTATAAGATTTCACACCCCGTCATATCACTCCCACGTTATTAAGATCTACGCTGTGTCAAGTGTCTAGCGCTTGTTCAGATGGGGCAGAATTCCGAACCAGTGATTGATATTCACTGGGATTACGAGGATCCTTTCCCATTCATTTACTGTGTTCGTTTACCCTATGCAAAGTTCTCGAGACGTTTGCTCAATATAAACATCCACACCAACCCTTGCATTTGATTTTGTAGATGCAGTTTGTCGCACAACCTAGATGAGTCTTATCTTCGAGATGCATTAATACGGAGCGGAGAGTTCTACCTCCCTTATATATTATCCAAGATTCGACTTATTCCTTCGTAGGCGCTTTTGACATACAATAGAGATATCGTAGCTCGTCAAACTTTTTCCGTCTTCGGTTGTGGATGTTTAACTCGGTTCAATTGGCGCTTAATTAAGCTCTTGGGGTAACCATTATTTGCAAATCGGCGACTGACTTCTTCATGCGCTCGTCTCTCATCTGCATCATCGCTGGAAAGCGATTTTGCTACGGACTGAAATACCCTTTTAGGGTGCGCAGATGTGAATCTCAAAATGGCATCCGTGTCGATGGCTTACGATATACCGTTGTTCTTATCTTGCCGTTGTCTTTTTGTGCAGACAGTCCAAGAACGGAAGTGTCCCTCCCTGGATTCGTTTTCTTTTGTGACCTGGATTTTCGGATTCAAATTATTGAGATAACTATGAAATGCTTCTAGTAAATTTCGCTTTAAGATGGCAAATGTATCGCCGATATAGCGTCACCATAGCTTTGTTTTAACGCTTCGTTTCTCAAAGCTATCTCTTTGAAGTGCTCCATGTACATATTCGCCAGCACTGGGGAAATGGATGAGCCCATCGCTAAACCATCGTTTTGCTTGTATAGCTGTCCATTAAATAAGGAATGGTTCTTATTTAGACAAATTGCTACACCATTGATGATTTGTTATACACTCAAGTTGGTACGATTCTTCAAGATCATACCTGAGTTGAGCGATTTCGTTGCTAATTCTAAAGCGCTTGTAGTGAACAAGGAGCTTACGACAAAATTAACCATCATCTCATCCTCCGCAATTGTTACGGTACTTAAGCAACGAACAAAATAAAACGAGTTCTTAATAAAAGAATTCGTGTTACCAACCTGTAGTTTCAAACGCTGGGCGTGATGCTTAGACAATTCGTGTGTTTTGGATCCAATGCCCTCTACAATGGGCCTTAAGGGGACGCCTACCTCATGTATCTTCGGAAGTCCATAGAACGTGGGTGTCTGAGCAGATTTTGGGTAGAGCATGACAAATAATCTTTGACCAAGGTTTTCCTTAATTCCTCGCAGGTATCTTGAAAAAACCCTATTACGGTTATCCATAATGGTCGTGGCTCTACGGTTGTCAATAACCTTCAGCAAGGTGTGACTCTGTCTTATCTGTATAATCACTTTTAGAATGAATCACGGTTGCCTTGCATTTATCTGCCTCAGTGATCACTATTTCCTCTCCTTTTCGCAATTTAAGGTGTGCTTGTTGTTCATATCGCGTAAGGTTCATCCTTTCTGGTTGTTGTTTATTTGATTATACTAGATATACCGTTTCGCAGTGCATCTGCCTGTTATTCAGGTAGCTGTTTGTGGGCGGATTCTACACATGGAATAACAGCCTCAGCTTTAAAGAATTATTTACTTAGCGAGAAGTCTAAGCCTCTTTTCCAACATCCTTGGTGTGACGAAGCTTCTGTGTTCAGAAGCGAAACGTTACCAAAAACTTGCTAAAACCGATTCATTGCAAAAATCGAATTCATTTTCCTTCACTGTAGTGCCGCTTGAAGATTATGCATTAATCATTAAAATACGGAATTATAATATCTAGGCGCAAATTTTGAAATACTGTTTTACGTTTTTGTTTTGCAATCAAGGTAACCAAAGTATAATTTATAATCTAATCATGTTATTTGCAAAAAGACAGCGGCTTAAATTACTTTCGAATTTCGATGAGAATGAGGTTAATCTTAACATGAAGGACCGTAAAATTGTGATTTTGAAGAAAACAAATTTTCTCTTCCAGTATCGTCAAAGAACATGTTAATTATAATCGAACCATGGTGTCCACTCTCAGTTTCTGATGGGTAATTTTGAAATATTTTTCTATCTACACACATTGCAATCACGACATGAGGGGTTCTATGTATGATAAGCCTAGAAACCAGGAAAGTCCCAAAATCCATGCTATCGAATAAATCAATGTACGCATCCATATGAATGTTCTCGCTGATTCCGCTCGCATTTGGAGCCACTTATATTATCTCTCTGAAGACATTTTTCAAGTTTAACGTTCGTTCGAACTCGCAAAATCCTAACGGCTCAACTTCAGAGCACGAAAAGAATTCGCTTTCCATCGATTGATCTTCCGTTGTTTGTTAGATTTATGTTTGTCGAGGGCGAGGTAAGGAGTCATTTTTTTAAAAAAACATCTCGTCATACTTTTGCTTCACTAATTTCTCATGAGAAACAACATCAGCTGTAAACAATATCTAATTCGCAGCTGAAATCGTTTAAAATACAGCGATCAGGGGAACAATTTTTAATTTTTCTTTTACACACAAATTTGCAATTGCAAGAAACTTGCAAGCTTCTGATCAAAGGTGGCAAGGCTATGAATTATAATGCGAACGATTCTTCAGGAAATATTGAATACGAAAACGAGCGCAATATCGTTGAGTGTTTCTTTTACGTTTGCATTATGTCCGGTAACTCCGCCAAGGAAGGTCCCAAGCCCGTCTGAGAAAGGAGGAGGGTTGGGCTTAGGGCTAGCAACCCTATCCCGTAAAAGCTACATTGCTACGGAAACGATGACAACAAATCCGAAAATTCTACTCAACAATGGCTACAGGAGTGACGCGAACCTTACAAAAGTTCCCATGACGGATGGAGATGAAAGCCGAAAGGAAGTTTCCACCCCGATGGCCGATCTCCTTGCGCCGAAAAGAACGATAAGACTTGGTTGCTGGAACGTTCGAACGCTGTATCGAGCTGGCAAGCTGGCTCAAGCCATACATGAGCTCAACAGGTATGATCTGAGTATACTTGGAATGTCCGAGGTGAGATGGACCGGCTCTGGTCAGCGAAAGCTAGATAGCGGTGAGACTATTATCTGCTCAGGAAGGCAAGATAACCTCCATCACGGTGGAGTCGCTCTGCTTGCAAGCAGAAAGACCAGCAGCACGATCATGCAATGGAAGTGTGTAAACGAGCGACTCCTATACGCCAGACTAAACTCGAGATTTTGCAAACTCTCGATTGTGGTAGCGTACGCTCCAACAGAAGATGCAGTCCAAGAGGAGAAAGACAGGTTTCACGAAGCCATGCAATCAGTCTTGAGGGTCATCCCGAAGCACGACCTACTGGTGGTAATGGGAGATTTTAACGCTAGAACAGGAACTGTAAATACAGGCAGAGAGCGTACCATGGGAGTGCATTGTGTTGGCCTACAGAATGATAAAGGGGAGAGGCTACTTGACTTCTGCGAAGAGAACGATCTTGTCGTTGGAGGCACCCTATTCCCCCACAAAACATCCATAAAATAACTTATCCATCCATAAAATTACTTATAAAATATTTATTACATTCATGTCTACTTAATAATTTTCATTAATTATTTTTTTATTTTATTTTATTTATTTATTCTTATTTTTATTTTATTTTATTCGTATTATTTATATTAATTTAGTATTTATATTAATTTATTAATTATTGCGTTCAAAGTTAATTTGACTTCGTGGAATACATTCTGCCAAATTTTCTTTTCTGTTTTTAATGTTTTGTTAAATTTTCAAAAGGAAAAATTCGTGTCTACTATGCCGCGGATCAAATTCTGGTATAACATTGCCAGTAATATAATCATTGTACGAGCGTTAATGGTGAATGAGATCATTCTGATTTTTAAGTTTCAAAAAGCTTACACACTAAAGTACTTGCTCTGTAATGCTTATCAACAGAATTTTTAGGTATTAATTATTTGTTGCTTTCGTGCTGTTGTAAATAGCTAACAATTTTGACTAACGTCAAACATCTTAGGATATGCTGTATGCGTGATTCTTCTCCGTTGTTAATTCTTGCTCAAATTTAAAATCTGCGGCAAACTATTTTACTGGATTTGTATCAGTATATCATTCATGTAATTCATGTTCTATATTGATTTATGCACCGGATCAATGATATTAACATTAAGTTCCTTCCACAATAGAATTTCTACTCGAATTTGAATGTTTCGGTTTCAGTGGTAGATTTGTGAACATTTGTATAACTTTCAATAAAATGTATAAATGGGTTGTTTAAAAATAAATTATTTTCGACCCTGCCATGAGTTTGCATTCCTGAATACAAATGCTCACGTCAGTTTTACTAAGGAACTTTCAAGCTTGTCAGCACATTGGTCAGAGAACAAGAAAGTTCACCTAACTTGAGCAATGCAGTTGTAAAATTTCAGTTCGTATCTAGATTTCAAACCAATTCATGCAATTATAAATTGCTTGAAAACTACCAACTGAGTGAATCAGTCATTAACCATTAAATTCTGAAGTCCAAACGGATAGGTTTTAAAATCGAACGGAATTATCTCGTCTTCCACCAGGGATTTGGTGATCTATGAGTTCCATAAATGCAGAGCTAAAACATTCGGGACAACCATACGCCTGCTAAATTCTGGCCATTTGTTTTATAATAAGAACCTTCACGGGTCCATGATATCTGGCCTCGGAATTTGTGGCAAACATATCTGCTGATTAGTTTGCTTCTTTTGAATTGGCTTATTGAAGCTGAACACATTTTCTTACGCAAATACTCCGGGCTCTATGTTAGTTAATCCATTTATGATTCTATTTAATTCATTCGAATTATGGACCAGGTGTGAAATAATAAATATTGATGAGCTCGCACATTAGCAAAAATTAACGTGATAATTTATATGATATATATATATATATATACCGTGATTTTACCGGCTGAAGAGAAACACAAAATCTTTCCTCACAGATGTGTTAGTCCCAATCAGACTGATTTAGATTTTTTTTCAAAACGGAAGTCGAGGTGATGAGTAAAACACAACATTTATTCTGAAACAATTTTCAAATTGGTCGTATATATGTATTTTTGTCAAGCGTATCGCAGTTCTACCTTGAAAAATGGATTAGGTACCATTTCGATGTGTTCACGCCTTCTTCATGCACATCAAGACGATACATGCTATCAGCAGTACACTCTGAAAAATGTAATCAAATAGAATTATCGTCAACCAAACATCTAAATTTGGGTGAGATTGTATCAATTAATTTAATGCCATATTTTTTAAACAAAGTAAGCGGAATTTGTTAAAATAATATTTTCAAACGATCGCATTATATATATATCTAGTAACACTTGATATAATTGTAATTATAGTGTTGTAGTATTCATTATTCAAATTTATTAAAATATTCCCAAGTTATTTTGTTTTTGTTACATTTTACTGCATTCTAATAAGTGTAAATAGTCAATCGTTTTATTTTCAGCAACATGGGGCACCCCCACATTGCCATCGCGATGTTAGGTCTTTCCAAACAGGTGGATTGGACGAAGAGGTTTTATTTGAATATCCTCCCCGTTCACCAGACTTCACACCACTAATTTTTTTCTGATGGGGATACTAAAAGATAAAGTCTATGCTACGAAACCTGCAACAGTCGCTGAATTAAGAGAAGCCATTGAGCATGAATGTGCCCAATTACCAAGGGAATTATTTCATAATGTATGCGATTCCATTGCCTGGCCTTGTCGGCAGTGCCTGGATCAAAATGGGCGTCAGTTTGAGAACAAGCATTGACATAAGAAAATCTACTTATAACATATTTTTATACATTTGAAATAATGAAATACTAACAAACAATATGATAACAATTATTTTAAGTGTATACATCTTATTGGGCTGTATATATATATATATGCCTATTCGTTCAATCTAATAAATAATAATATTGTTCGTTCAAGATAATCTTTGATTTCTTTATTCAATCAAATTTGCCATTCCATTATTGGATAACCGTGAAATGAAAGTTCCAGTTTCTTTTCATCTGAATGGGTCACTAATAAAACAGAGATCAAAATTCACCGCTAAATCCGGTAGATAAATATATTCAATTCTATACTTTCCGTGTTCGCTTTAACCGCACTTCATTACGAAAGTGTGTACACATTTCTGCCCACAGTATGAATTGCATACAACAATTCATTTGCAACACTCTTTTTGATGTAGTCATACTTCATTGCAGCCATATTAGTAAAAAAGCAGCATAGATACCGATCAGATAAACGTACTTGGAAAGCGACAATTCCTATTGCGGCGTACATAATCATTGCTCCGTAACGGTCGATCAGTGCCTTTAGTACACCCCAACATCCGACATGGATGTTGCTGTTGACGTCGTTGAACGTCACTGGGCATCCTTGTATTGGTTGGTTCTGTGCATCCAGTTTACAGCACGCCGGTGGATATTGTAGATCTATAAATATGATAGAATAACTTGGTTAAAACTTTATCGTGTGGTGAATTATATGTGCATTGTGATCAATTTTGAAATCATAATAGCAATTCTAGAAAACAGATCGCATTATTCTATGATCCATTAGGAATGAATTTGTATCAATTGAACTCAATAGAATGAAAAATAATGATTACACCACTTTAAATTAGAGCAAGGTTTTTTAAAATATATTTTTCATGTAAAATTTTATCTGTATGCAGCAGCTTGGGTTGAAACAATATAGAAACAGAGAATCAGTGTGATATAAAGTTTAATTTACTACTTTGCTCTGAAACTTATCAGTTTGACACCACATTATCTGGGTTAAATCATTGCGACGAATTTTTGGGGTGAGAGAATTAATTTATGTATAAAATATCAATGGTTGAAGTTCAGTGTCAATGTTTTACCTAAGAAGACCTTTTTATAGGTCTACAAAACACATTTTGCGATAGAATATTATGCAATTCTTCGTTCAAAGTAGCTCAGAGCTATAATGGTTATGGTATATAATATAAATGAGCTAGCTAGTCACAACCTGTTTAGTCTTAAAGAAGACACGCTTATTATTAGCAACATTCATAGAAAACATATAAATACGTTTTATTCTTCAATGTGTGCTAAATAAACGCCTTGTCCCGGTTTGACCTGCCGAGTACAAGCTGACATACTTCGGTGGGAAAGGAAAGGTCAATCCTCTTGTCGAGACCACTCTAATTCACGTAGTTTAATATTCCTCGGTGTCCCCGAAAATGTTGATGTAGTATGAGCATCGGAATCAAAGCAACATGATCTGAAGCAATGGTTATACGTTACCGGTGCTATTGGATCTCGTGATTCCATTGTCGTAGACACTTAGAGAATATCTAACTCCTCTAACTACAAAGGCAATGGGCCTAGTCCTCCGAAAATCACTATTCTAACGACTGAAATAGCTATCGCTATGAATTCCGACTGGAAATCTAACCGCTCAATACTTTCACCAAACGTGAGACTAAGCATGCCCATGCGTGTTCCCTCACTGAAACCCAGATAAATATCGCAACCACAGCCTGATTGCAATCTTGTTACTGACAGTCAAAATGTTACCCCAAAATACGAAAAGGGTCCGGCTCATCGCGAGTCGGACCAATAGCTACAGTACACGATCCGACATTGTGTAAGATAAACACGATCAAGTGCATCTATACAAATGCTCAGTGTTTAACTAAAAAATAAGCTGAACTATGTGAGCTTTGTGATAGACTTTCACCCGATTTGGTTGCAGTTACAGAGACTTGGTTCCAGCCCTGCATGACTGATGCTGAGATTTTGATTCCGAAAATGTCACTACTCCGTCGCGATCGCGATCGAAGATCTGGTGGTGGAGTCGCAGTCTACTATCACGAACGTTTAGCGCAGTGTAACGTCATCGATCATTCTGACCTAAGCCTTACTAATACGATGTGGTGTTCAGTAAAACTAGTCAATGGATATGAATGTACGATCGGCATCATTTATTGCTCGCCATCATCCGAAAGCTCATCGAATCCTTGTAACACATCACAAATGCCAGACTACGCAATCGCTGATCATTAGCGATTTTAATCTCCCGCATCTGTTTTGAAGAGGTGAGCAGACCCTGCATTAGATTGAACATAAATTTAAGGAGGTTATAAAAATTTCTTCACTGCACAAAAACTTTAACCAGCCAACTCGCTAGCGGGGTCGTGACCAACCTTCAACCATTGACCTTGTCTTAACGCCTGAGGCAACCGCGGTAGAGGATATACAATACCTGGCACCACCGGGAAAGAGTGATCATGTGGTACATTTGTTTGATTGTGTAGTGCGGAACGATCGAGCGAACAGACGAAAGTCATGAGGAAATTACAATTGGAATCCTTAAATATCAATCTCCGGGATGCACACACCTATGAGTTTGATTCAATGGATTCTGGCTCATATTACAATTCGTTTCTAAATTATCTGAATTTGAAGATTTACGAAAATTCGATTTTTGTACCACATAAATGCAGCTACAACAACCAGTTTATTATTCGGAGTTGAACTAGGAAATGGTTAGCTGTTAAGCGAGAGTCTTGGGTAACTCATAAGAAGTTTGGTACGGAAGCGAATTGGAAGCGATTCTGTAAGATATGGAATCAAGTCACGACACATGTAAGAGAAGATCGTAAGCAATTCCAATGGAACTTGTTTAAGAGTATGGAAAAGAATCCTAAGCTTCTGTACAAGATAGTCAATGAACGATCTAATATCAAACCAGGTGTTTTCTCTGTACTAACACCTAATGGATTGACCCACACTGCCCAAGATACCGCAGATGCTTTAGCAACGTTTTACTCATTTGTCTTCAATCACAAGCGTTGTGTCCCATATCAAGTTTCACCAAATTCGCCACATTTCGTATTAGTACGTGAAATGACTATCAACGAATACATGGTTTGGCGGGAAATTTGTCAACTAAACGAAAAGAAGTCCTCAGGCGCAGACAAAATTACCCCCTGCCATACTTAGCAGGTGTCGCGTTGCTTTGACTGCTCCTCTCACTCGCATATTCAATCTCAGCTTAAATGAATGAAAAATACCACCGCGATGGAGAGTAGGGATAATAACTGCTATATATAAAGACGGTAGCCGTTCAGACAGCAAATTATAGACCGATAACGTTACTTCCGGTGATCTCTGAATTAATGTAACGCATTGTGACTGCGTTTTGAAAACCAAAATCTTTTTGACCGCAGCACAACACGGTTTTCGAAGAGATCGTTACTGTTTATCTAACCTTCTTACAACGTTCGAGGATTGGGCCAAGGCACTAGACGAAGGTGAGGCTGTACATGCATGCTACATCGATATATCCAAAGCTTTCGATAGAGTCAACCATGACATCTTAATCAAAAAGCTCGAATCTTATGGAATAACGGGAATATTGCTAAATTGGATAAGGGACTATTTTACTGATAGACACGTACAAGTTCGCGTTGGCAGCACCTTATATAGAAAAATAGACGTCACGAGTGGGGTTCCGCAAGGCTCGGCGCTTGAACCTCTTCTATTCTTGGTGTATATGCACGATATAGTAGAGAATATTGGATGCAACTTGATACTATTTGCCGATGATATTAAAATATGGAAACGTTACAGGTCTGTTAATGACTGTATGACATTACAACAAGCATCTTATTTTGTTGACCCCAGTTAAATGAGTTACCATTTAACCCTGCGAAATGTGAAATGCTGCAGCTTGGAAAATCTCTGCACCACACGTATCAGCTTGGCACGCAAGATCTCGTCTTGATCACAGCAGAAAAAGATCTTGGTATATGGGTTTCGTTTATCCTTAGGCCTAGACATCATTGTCAGGTGGTGTACAATAAAGCTAGCCGTATCTTGAGTTTTCTCAAAAGAATATTCCGGATTTTTACGCCCGAAACCCTATACCGAGTGATAAACACGTATATACGTCCTGTTATGGAATATTCCATTCAAGCCTGGCTGAGGAAGGATATCGAACTACTCGACAGGATTTATCTTCGTGCCACAAAGTTGGTCTCCCGGTACAGAAAATTGCCTTTCACAGAGCGCATGTTAAAACTGAACCTACACGATTTTACCCAACGGCGGATACGTAGTGATCTTATGTTGACATTCAAAATCCTGCATTCTGTAAGCCAACCCCTTAAACACTTGCTGAATCCCAATGGCCTTACTCGAACACGAACAGATTCAAATTATTTAGGCATTCCGCATTCTCGATTGGATATACGTCGTAATTTTTTCTCAGTAAGAATTTATTTCACTTGGAATTATTTGCCTGAAGAAATCACACGATCAGAATCTGTTGAGGTTTTCGCTTCCAAACTCGATGAGTTTATGACGAACCATGCGGTATGCGAGTGTCCCTATTGATTTTTTGAGTTATTTTATATATTTTCCATATATTTCATAAACATTGTCATTCTATGGTTATTGTTAAGCTTAATGCTTTTTCTACCATAAAATTGTCTGAGTTCTGAACGAATCTGGAAAAACGCGATTCGAGTCTGAAAGTATTAATTCAGTAGAATCGTGAATAAAATGAAAATGGCTGATAGCAAATCCAGAATGTCACATGTTTGGCTTTAAATTCAAAGTTCAGTTGGAAATTGGACTTAAAAATTGAAAGACGTGTGGAACGGAAATAATCAATATGCTTTTAAGCTTTCATGGTTTCAAGTATGATAATTAACATTGTGTTAGTGGAACAATATTCATAATATCAGAATAGAACATACATCAGCGGTACAAAATTGGTGAAGATTGAAATGGTATTAGTAGCGACGAACATATTAAGGAATTAACTGATCAACATAATGTAATCGTGACAGAAAACTAAACAGGTTGGATCCGTTGAAAAATCCGTATTTCTCAATTGAATTTGATAAGGAAATCAGTAAGCCTAATGCGCTTTTTGCATCAACTGTAGATTTATCTTCGTAAATAAGCCATTGTTCTCATCAACCTAAAAAACGATATTTATCTTTGATTTAATCATCGCTTACGGTCCACATATAATGGTTCCATGGACTGTGAGTGGTGCGAGGCTTTCACAGCAAATTTAGTGAATATTTATATAAGGATATTGAAATGATGATTTAGCTAAATGTCCAAAAACAAGCTGCTGCTACACTTTGTGAAATTTATCATTAAGGTGAAATCTTAAATTCAAAATTATAATTAAAATATAATGTTTCTAAAAAGCACTTGCGAAATCTGCACTTTATGTTTAATTTATTCTTAAGAATTCCTAGGTACTGAACATGGTGGTACCAAGTATTAAATTTAATAGAAGAAATATTATGCATCATTTATATTTCGCGCTCATCACCTTAAAGTCGGATTATTATCTCTTCTACCTCAATTGATAAATAAGTAAACCAAAAGTAGAAAAATAGAAATTTCGACAATTTGTAATGAATAATGAATAAAACAGCGAGTTTGTATGAAAATAAATTTTCGTTGCAAAGTGCACTAATCACCGTTCAACGAAATACAATCTCTTTAGAAACTTACGTATGGTGATACCACTGACGGTGAAATCGCGCTTGAAGTAAGTTGAATTCACAAAATCGTCACCATTATTCAGCCCGCAACATTGGAGCTAAAATTGGAGTGCAACTTATTTGTGATTTATTCTATTGTGTGTTTAGCGTAAAACTGTCCCTAATCTCCAGAAGTTAAACGTTTACTATTTGATATTTACGAATATTTTACATCAAGAATACTGAATTGCTTTAAAATCCGATGGGGTAATTTTCATTGAAAACCCGGTTGTTAGAGCCGTCAGATGCTCAAGTACTTTATATCGCAAGCACGTGAGGAAGTGCGACTAAAGCCCATGATTAAACAAAATATAATAAGCATAATAAATGTATAGAATCGGAATAACTAGATTGTAGAGCCTATTGTCTATCCAAACATGCGTTTCGGAACATAGTAATATGAGAAACGGAAAAACAGATTACTAAGAGTAGCATAACCTCTGAATTCGTAATCCATTTCAGAGGATGAAAATTATTGACGTGTAAAAAGATTCATTAGGAATTAAGATTATATTGAATGACAATGTTTGCATAGGGTCGTACAACGAACCACGATGCTCAAAACACGAACCAATAGTTGATTCGTGGTGAACACTCGAGGCGCTTGGGGATACCAAAGTAATGTGTTGCTCACATCCCCATCCCTTACACACCACTACCGGTTTCAGGCTGTTTGCCATCGTCAGATGGATACAGTGAGACCAGGTTAAGTGAGCCTTGAAACAGTGGATAAATGGTAAACAAGATTATACTTGAATGCCACTGTTGCATAGGGCTCGTACAACGAACCACGAAGTTCAAACACAGAATCACAAAGTGATTCTTGGTTAAGCACTCGAGGCGCTGGTGGTTGGTCGTACCAACCTCACTCAACAGTGGCATACATGCGCAACTTGTTTACTATTTTTCCACTGTTTCAACCGCATGCGGATCTTGATCCTACTGTCCCTACCTGATGAGTGCAAACAGCACGAAACCGGTCGTTGGGTGTTTTGTGTGAAGGAGATGCATGCAAATGTGTTTTATATTTATGGTCATGGGTTTTAAACCCAGTCTACGTGAGTGGGGGATTATGTGAATAAACAGGTTGGTCGTACCAACCTTACCCAACAGTGGCATACAAGCGCAACTTGTTTACCATCCTTCCACTGTTGCAAGCGCATGCGGTTCCTGATCCTATTGTCCCTACCTGATGAGTGCCAACAGCACGAAACCGGTCGTGGAGTGTTTTGTGTGTAGGAGATGCATGCAAAAATGTTTTATATTCATGGTGATTCTGTGTTTGAACATCGTGGTTCGTTGTACGAACCCTAAGCAACAGTGGCATTCTAGTATAATCTTGTTTACCATTTATCCACTGTTTCAAGGCTCACTGAACCTAATCTTACTGTCTCCACCTGATGACAACAAACATCCAGAAACCGGTAGTGGAGTGTAATTTCGGGGGATGTGAGCAACACATTGCATCATTAGTGATTTTTAATTCAATAAATGTAGAGAAATTCGATTGAAATTTTAAGCTGCTCAAATTGTTTTAAAATTTGTACTACTTGTAAGTAGTTAGTTTCTCCATGAATAATATTTGAATAATTGCTAAATTAATTCTCAAAATGTGGTTGAACTCAATTACGTCAGATGAATTAATGGCTGGATCACGTGTACATGATCCAGAAGTGAAATATACGCATGTATAATTTGCAGCTGATCTGAGTGACCTTCATTTAGTTAATAGACTGGTTGACCTATGCATTTTCGACAAATGATTCATAAATATTTTTGTAAAAAAAAGCCTAAAGGCCAATGGTCTCAATTATTTGAAGTAAACTTTGAAACCGAATTTTCCTTATAATTTGCAGGCTTCTCAATATTTTTAATATTTCTGCTGTTATAAACTTAGCGAGCTATGGAGATTACTTGTTGTGTGTGAAATGTTACTTATTCAAATAGTGATAGGTTCATCATCATCATAGGATAAGTTTGAAGACATGTGTCTTTATTACGTCTGTAATGTCATAGAGGTTTTTACATATTACTGAAATAATTGACCGGATGTTCCAGGTTCTGGATTCGTGCGCCACTTTGCTTGTGTTACCATTAAGCTAGGCGCCTGCGGAAAAATTCAGTCTGAATATTTGTTGGCTTCGAATCCCCCAAAACAATGACGCCTTTGCTTTTGACCAACATATACATCTTTCTGTTTCATAATTCATAGAATTCAAATGAATTCGAACATCTAATTGTACCTCCAAATGTTACACCAAGGCATTTCAATATGCTGTTGCATCGAATGATGCATCTCTACGATATGATAAGAATAAAATAAGAATAAAATAAAACTAAGCAGACAAAAGTAATAGAAGACGATATCGCCTTTTGAATTGTCGGAAAGAAGTGAGAGTGGAGTTTTGTAGTTAGATTGCTTGTCTAGCTTCAATAAATCCCCTAGTTTTGCGTGTTCAAATTAATCAAATTTGTTTTTAGCATAATATTTAATCAGCCGATTTTACGCTTTTTTGATATGTTAGTAAATTGTTTACATTAATGTTTACAAGGGCGTAGCGGTTTCCTTGAGATGATGTGGAGCAGTAAACGATTCTAGTTGAAAACTAATTAAACATGCAAAAAAATTTGTTTCTAATTACCTTGACCATAATGACACTCATTAGCAAACTATCCTTGTCCGAAGCGTCTACTGACACAAAGTGTTCCACGCTTTGCTCAAAAAAGTTTTTCGCATTATCCGTTATCTGGAAAGAAAACAATCTATAAGTTACACAATTGATTTAAATTATAATTTAGCGATATCGTTTTTTTATCATTTGTACAGTCTTATCAACCAATCAATCTATTGCATAATATAATGTTATATATTTAAGATACTTCACTCAATGAATGGCAAAACGAGTCGAAAAGGTAGGTGGTGTGAATTCAATTCTCATATGAGAAACTCGTAAATGAGCTATTTGCCATCGGAGAAAACAAGACACATCGTTGTGATAAAAAAATATGTTAAATTCGGAAATACTAGATTTCTTTTCACACTATGGTCGAGTATGTTGACTGCAACATTCGAGAGAGGAGCTGTGAATAATGCAACACTAAATTTAACATTCATATTATTCCCTAGAGATTTAAATATTCTAATGGTGTAGAAGTATACAGTTCGATGGATAAGAATGCTCCTCGTGACCTCACAATAATATGCGGGTCATTAAACTGCCGCTCAACACAAAAGCTGATTGGGCCGAAAAGTCTGATAATACAATCTTATTACGCAATATTACTGATTTTTGAACATTTGTATGAGAAAGGTTAGACTGAAAAATAGTTCAAGAGCAGACGCTGATGACAACAGTGAAAGCAAATCTCTGTTTTATAAGCCAAAATGAAGGTTGTGATGAATTGAAATTGCTTATAAGCATGACTAGTAAATCTGCTCGGCCTTATCACCGCGAGAAATCCGTTTGGGATTGTCTTGTGCTAACAAGATTTACCCATAAAATGGTACACGCGATTCATTCTGGATCATGTTCATATTGAAAATATTGACCAAATAGTTTTTCCTCTGTTGCTTTCGACCTATATATACTCCATAAATGGTATTAATCGATTTCTAAATATGATTAAAATTAGAAAAGTCATGCAACACTTACTATATTTGGTTTGACTACGTAGAGTATTATAACGGCAAGCTCTCCTAAAAGGAGCAGTCCATGGATTATGAAATACTGTAAATAATAGATGATTTGAGCTTTAAAATTGAGGAAATCCAGTAGGAAGAAAATTTTATATATTATTTTTAAAATACATCAAGTTTTAATTTTCCAATAATTATATTCGAGTAGCAGCATAGTTTCCGCGTAGTTTTATTTAGTCTAAATGGAAACTCAAAAGTTTTTTTCGTTTTTCGCTGTTAAACCATTATCAGTAGAACGAGGAATTAGCCATTCATGAGCTGCTCAAGTGATTGATCAGAAATCACTTAGTAATACTACAGTTGAATATAAACTTTACATTTTACGAACCGAATCCTGCATTAACATTTCTATTCTGAATGTATTAAACACATGTGTCAGATAATTACTGAAAAATCTGTATGGTCTGAGCGAGTACGGGTAGTAATACATGAAAACAGCTGTGGAGCATAGAGTAAATATTTTTTTAAACTCTAAAGCATATAGCTCTGAAATTTGTTTGCTATTACAATGGGAGCTAAACAAGTGGCATTAAGTATATATTTCTCGTTCAGCATTAGTTCATTAGTTATCCGTATCGAAAAAATTAATCGTTGAATAGATATGTTACAAAGACATACACGAGTACTTCATTTTATCAATACACGCAAAGCTAATTACGATTTTTCATTGATGGCCCTGATAAAATGCCCATCATTCGCAAGACAAGATTTTGTAATTAGAACACAGAATGCTTTAATCCAGTGACCAATATTGATCACTGACGAGAATCATTGCTTCAAGAAATCAGGAGATTTGTTTCATTATTACTCAAGTATGATGTTTCTTTATTTCTGGAAGAGTTATGACCACAATCCTGGGTATTGTGTCTTGAATATGGGGCTTGGCTATAGAACTATATTACGGTCAGTCACGTAGCACATGGTTCTAGTTTGCATTCACCAAGATTTTGTTTATTTCAATATATAAAGTGAAATGGGACATGATCATTACCTATTCAGGGTGCTATCGCAGCTCGGTGAGTACGGATAACCGTTAGCCCTAGATATTGTTAATGATATGATATAATAATATTTAGAATTGATGGAATTTACTTTACTCTCACTAGTGTCATTTAATTTGGAATTGTATTAAAATAATGAGAAAAGATAAATTTTCTCTTACAATTGCAAGGATACATCGGTTTTCACACAGAGCGCCGAGTACACCCAACAGGCATAGCAAAACAATGCTCATGCCTATGATGAATATGATCAGACCGAATGGAACTAAAAATCAGAAAAAAACATTCTAGCATTAGCAGCGCCAAACGTTTTCATGTATCGAAGTGATTAAACTTTTTTCAATGGTCCAATATTTAAGTTGATATCAATCCGGGCTACCGATAGACCGATAGAACGGTTGGTACAATTTTGACCATCACTGCGAGTGTACAAATGGCGAAATAATTCTAAATCAGATAATCAATATATTATTTTGTCAAATACGACACGATAAAATTTTCTAAATAACTATGCAATACAAGCACCATTACCCGAATGAGATATCATATCACAACTTCGTACAGATGAAAGGATGAGTTTAACTTTTTTTTTAGCTTTTTCTTTGCTTTGCTGCGAAAACACGATTTCCGGACTAATATTGATCGTAACTATCTAAGCACAGGATATGATGACAAGCATTTTAACTTTAACTGTTTAACACACAAGCCAAGCTACGGGATGTGTAAAAGCGCTCCCTGCATTTCGAATAAAATCCGACAATCATGGTGAAAATCTAAGCGCAGCTTCAGTCTTAAATTAACTGCTTGTAATCGAAATACAGACTTTGAGTTTAGAATCAGCAAGAAGTAGGAAAATATTAGACAGAAACGTTCGCACCACACAACACCATACATAAAAACTGTCAGCTTGAACCAGCCATCATTCCTCATATCTTAAATCAACCGGAACTCAGAACTCAGAAAATTGTATGGTAGAAAAAGCATCAAGCTTAACAATAACCATAGGATGACAGGTATATGGAACATATAAAAAATATATAAAAAATATATCGAAAATCAATAGGGACACACGCATACCGCATGGTTCGTCATAAACTCATCGAGTTTGGAAGCGAAAACCTCAACAGATTCTGATCATGTGATTTCTTCAGGCAAATAGATCCAAGTGAAACAAATACTTACGGAGAAAAAATTGCGACGTATATCCAATCGAGAATGCGGAATGCTTAAATCCTTTGAATGTGTTCGTGTTCGAGTAAGGTCATTGGGCTTTAGCAAGTGTTTAAGGGGATGGTTTACAGTATGCAGGATTTTGAAGGTCAACATAAGGTCACTACGTATCCGCCGTTGGGTAAAATCGTGTGGGTTCAGTTTTAACATGCGATCTGTGAAAGGCAAATTTCTGTACCGGGAGAACAACTTTGTAGCACGATGATAAATCCTGTCGAGTAGTTCGATATCCTTCCTCAGCCATGGTGCCCAGGCTTGAATGGAATTTTCCATAACAGGTCGTATATACGTGTTAATTACCCGGGGTAGAGTTCCGGGTGTAAAAATCCGGAATATTCTTTTGAGAAGACTCAAGATACGGCAAGCTTTATTGTACACCATCCGGCAATGATGTCCAGGCTTAAGATTAAACGAAACCCAGATACCAAGATCTTTTTCTGCTGTGGTCCAGACGAGATCTTGCGTGCCAAGCTGATACGTGTGGTGCAGAGATTTTCGAAGCTGCAGCATTGTACATGGAAAATCTCGGCACCACACGTATCAGCTTGGCACGCAAGATATCGTCTGGACCATTCATCGCATCTTGAGTATATCGTAAATGAAAGGAAATAAAAAAATGTTGAAGTGCTTCCTAAAGCTTGCCTAAAATTCACGTTGAGCTTAATATTACAACGCCACCTTCGTTACCATTTTAATGTGTAGAGAATGGAAAGTTGTCGTATTCCAAAAGATGTACTATAGCATGATTTGAAAACAGGAAGTCTATATTTTCACAGACCATATTCGCGGAACAAATACGTTTACTAAAGTTACACAAAAGCTTTTGATCCGATAGTTGGAATGAACTTGCTTTAGACCGCTCACTTTTGAGGCACTGTTCGAGGCGTCATCTCCAAGTTGGGAAAGATAATATAACGATCTTTGTTATTGATCGCTAATCACGTCGTCCACATGCAACTATCACTGAAAGTTTGAGCATTGTCGTTCGCTGGCGCGCTGAGTGACATATCTTAAATTTTGAATCGGAGTGTTTAGTCATCTGAATCGCATTTAAAAATGAAAACAAATTGCGCCCGTGAACGTAATCCATCCTCAACATAGCCCAAATGTGATCAAAAAACAGCAGTCGGCAAAATAGGCTTCAATTGCAATGATGTGATGTTGAATATACGTAAGATTTATTCAAATTATATTGTTTAAAAATGTCACAATTTCAAAGATTTTGACTTTAATCATACTGATAAATACAATTTTGATACTGATTTGATGTTAACTATAGAATTTCAGAAATTATTTGCACCTTTTTCCAGGCCAAAATAGAGACAATCACAAAATTATTGTTGCATTAAATGAGATCCGGCAACTGAGCTTACCCAATGCGGCAACCAATTTTTTAATAGCTTCCATAACAACCGTTGACTGTCCACTCTGTATGAGAGCAGTAAATACATGTTTGTTCAATAATTCAGAAATCAGGGCATAATGCCATGCCAAAAGTCCACCAACAATCACCAGTGGTAATCCGATTACCTTGAGGGAAGTAAAAAACGTTGCAGTATAATATTTGGGTTTTTATAGCTCAATCAATAGCAAATATACCAGTGAAATGTTTTCATTCCATTTTCACTATATGGTCAACACATAAAATTGTGTGCATCGTGCAAGTTTGTAGTGTGCACAAACATGAAATCTGAGTTGAAATTCAAAATTATTATTATTCAATATACATAGTGTTTAATAACAATATAATAACAATAGTGTAAAATAATGTTACTTTTTCTTAATACATGCAATAACCTGGTTGATGAAAATAGATTATTTATATAAAATGTAAGTCTATCTGCTTAATTTTTAATATCAAGCCACGATTAAGCTTATCAACTCAACCTCAAGACCGAAATTTGTTAGTTTTTCTTCGAAAATCATTTTCCAGCCATTGATAGAACTTCTTATAGAATTTTCGCATAAGTTACACCTGAGGCAATAATATGGCTAATGATGGAATGCAAATGATTTGGTTTTCATGCAATTCATTTTTGTTAAATTTTATACCATTTGAAATCTATTTTGTTGTTTTAAGGTTTTCATTTTAAAAACGATCATCATAAAAGTCATAATTTTCTTTCAGTCAGCATTTGTATGTGTCTACATGAAATACGTTAACTTTTGTGCATATTAAACTAACATGTCGATCACTATCGAAATCTTGCGTGACACGAATAGTTTGCAAACTATTCATCACGAGATATCAGCACCGAATCGGATTCAAAGCTCACTGAACCTGATCTTACTGTCTCCACCCGACGATGGCAAACAGCCTGAAACCGGTAGTGGTGTGTAAGGGATGGGGATGTGAGCACCACAATACTTTGGTCTTTTATATGCGCCTCGAGGGCTTGACCAGGAATCACTTTGTGATTCTGTATTTGAACATCGTGGTTGTTTGTAAGAACCCTATATAACAGTGGCATACAAATATAATTTTGTTTACCTCTTTTCCACTGTTTCAAAGCTCACTGAACCTGATCTTACTGTCTCCACCTGACGATGGCAAACAGCCTGAAACCGGTAGTGGTGTGTAAGGGATGGGGATGTGAGCACCACAATACCTCGGATTCAATACAGTTTTCTGAAGCCACAGCTTTCCAGCAGTAAAAGAATAGCGTAATTTTTTTATGTTGTTGTTCAATTATGTTATTTATCCGAAGCACAGCATACGCTGTTCGTTAATGCTATATAAATGTATCTACTGAAATGATTGTCTGAGTGATTGAATTTTACCACTTGTCACATTATTATTCGGTATTGTGAGTAGCATACAAAGCGGGTATTATGATTTTCGTAGAGCACGATATACGTGATATTCGCTGTAAGACTATTCATATTAAACTGTTAAATTTAATTTAATTCAACTCATGCGTATTTAGCTTGATAAGACGATCACGATTTAATGTGAGGTTGATGGAGTTGTCTGAACATTAGATTTGGGCTACCAAAACCACATCATACATGGTTTAACAACGTTTTGGAATAGAAATTATTAACGTGTTGCTTATTAATTGAGACCGTTTTCTTGTCATGAATTCCATAGTCATAAAACCAAACGCTCGTGTTATCGCTTGTTTGAAAGTGAATTTAACATTGAATTTTCGTTCTAAAACAAGCAGAGTAAATGAAAGACAATTTTTGTAATCGCGTACACAAACTTCGTACACATAATTATGGTTTCGTAGAACACCACCAATAGATTTCGTTACCATAGCGATGAATACAAACAGCTTGATCAATGAATACATTGATTGAGGACAAAATGACTTTAGGTCGTCAACGGTTTTGAGAAACAAACGTTAGTTAATGACTGGTCTCGTTATGCGTTGTCTAGGAACGCTTGACCTTAAAATGGCAAGTAATTTCATATTATTTAACAGAGCTAAATTGGACCAGTGTTATATGGTAAACATAAAATTAAAATCCAATTGTGTAATCGCAATTCAAAACTAAATGTAACTTACCAAGAAAGACAAATTGGCAAGAATCAGTATGGTTTTCGTCGCACAGGTGCACAAACCCATCGTGGAAAATGGTTACGAACTAAAAGTTTACATATGTTCCACTATTAAATGAGAGTAAAACAAGAAATCTTGTCTATTAAACACGTGAATCAGATAAAATAAGAAATATTTAACAACAACGCCATAGTTTTTCGGATGAGGAAGCAAATGATGGGAACCTGATTAAGCAGAATGCCGTTGCCAATCGACTCGCTGACCAGCGCATAACACAATTTCAGCAACGCATATCCTTCACACTACAGTAAGTACAATTTGGTTCCATTGTATGCATAAATGTGACTCTCATTTTAAACCTAATTAAAGGCTAGCAAATTTTAGAATATATAATTTTCGTTGAGATCGAAATATACCGTATATCATCACATCTCGTGCCACGCTTTTGTTGTTAAGGTATTTTGGCTCATGTCGACGAGTGATGTATATGACAAGCGCATGTTGGTTTCTAAACTCACTTTGCCACACTAGGCATGGTGACCAATAGTGACAGTCTAATTGAATACAGACCATTTTTTCATAAAGTTTGAGGCAAAACTATTCGGTTTGTTTGTATTTGGGCAAGACGATAGGTTATAACTATGAATGTGACCATTGCATGCATGACGATTCGTATTAATTCAAATAGCATACTAAATATTTTGTTGGTATATGGTTGAACGTTTGCAATTTTTTGGAATGTTACGGATTTAATGAATGATGAAAGATTGATGCGTACCTTTATTCAACGAAATAATGTGCATCGAAAGAACATCCTTTTGGTTAATCGTGGAAAAAGTCATTACATCGCTGACACTGCATAGAAGTAACTCAAGTTTATCAGGAACGCTGTGATCGAGATAATGGATTGAATCATCAGAGGTCAAACGAAATTTACATTGGCGAGCGATAGACAGGTTGATGCATGCATTTGTCCAATAACTTTGAAAGTAATGTTTAAGGCGTCATCACCAACTATGGAACGGTGTGGGATGTCAGGAAACCATATGCGTACCATGTATATGCATCGACCATCTCAGGCTGATCAAAACAGTTTACAGTAAACTGACACTCTGTGTTCGTTATGTATTAGAAGATGATAAAAGATTAGTTGAAACGAAGAAAGTGAAGCGACGAAACAATGTCGATCTTCCCTAAATTATTCTTAGAGCAGATTTTGCTATGTTAAGTTTGGTACATTTTTGAACGATAAAAATCTCATAAATATATCTAAGATTCACGTTAAAGCATCTCAGCCCGGTTAATCAATTACAAATTTCTAATACCTAAGTGATCAAGGAACAATGCATATAACCCTCTGAAGATAATAAATGAAATATCAATGAAAATAAAACAGAAGCTATAAAATATCATTTTTTGATGCATCGATTTCTGAATTGCAGCCTCTAAAATGGACTGGCACCTTCATGCCGAGTAAAAAAACAAAAGTTTTAAGCAGTGTTATTGGACAGCCGTACGAGGAAGTATATTTACAGGAGGCTTCCTGCTCCCGTGGTTGAATCATGAAAAACAACATACATTCACATAAAATGTTCGTGACACCTTCATTGGACTCAAACAATTCGATCATTGGAGCTTTCTTTGTGAAAGTAGCCACATGGTTTGTGTATGTTTTCAGTGCCGGTTTAGGAGTCATAGTCTGGTGAAATAATTTTGCTGAGCTAGGTTGTGAAATCTTATTCGAATCGCACAGTAAAATAACACGTAACATCTTTGAATGAGTTGGCAGAGAGCGTCACTTAATCAACGTTCATCTACGACATGTTGACATTGCTGCAGTTCACATTGAATTTTCGAATCAGTTCGCCTCTTGCGCTACTTGGTATAGCTTCATTTAGTGGGCTGCTAAGCTACTCAAACCCGAATCAATGTAGTCAACTCTTATCAAATATATTTCCATCAAAAATGTGTAATTATTTTGAATAATATAGTTCAATGGCAAATGTTAAAATCATCCCGAGTAAAAGATATTTGAAACGTCACAATTGTTTTGGTATAAATGAAACATAATGCGGATCACATTTTAAACGATTTTCGAGTTTGCGTGACAACATTTCACGTAAAAATTATTTTTAATCAGCACAATCGCATTGACTTACTTCACAACGGTGAAATAATTTTTACGATTATTTATTAACGCATTGTCCTTTCATCAATCATCCTGGCGAATTATGTGCCAGTAAAAAGCCAAAGTTGATTGGCGCAAATTACCAGCACCATTTCAGGTGAGTGAATGACAAACAAGTAAACCAATATATATGTCTGTGTGTGCGTGTGTGTTAGCCTCATTATCCAAAACCTGCGGATACTCGAAATTTTCACGATCTGTATGATGTCATCAAAAGAGCCATTAGTCCAAACAAGCTTAAAACGGTAACTGTATCTGGTAACTCGATTGTCGTCAAAACGCCACAGATGGAAAAATGGGTAGAGCACGTTTCCTCTATCTACTCTAGGGACTGTACGGTTTTACAGCACGTACTTGAAAATGTTGAGTGCTTACCATTGAACATCCAGATACTCTCCCTACACTTAATGAGCTCAATGCGGCAAACGACCGCGTAACGAACTGGAAGGCGACTGATGACGACGGAATTCCACCTGAGCTCATCAAACGACGCAGAACAGTTTATTACAGCTTTTTCACTATTTGCTACTTCAGTGCTGGCAGGATGAGATGCGAGAGATGCGAGACACTAATATCATCACGCTATTCACGAATAGAAGTGGTAGAAGCGCCTGAAACAATTACAGAGGAATCAAACTTCTAATGTTGTTGGCACATTGCTTGCTAAAGATCCGGTCACAAGCTTTAGCTTTACAGAATGATTAACAAAGCCGCCAAATAGTAATTTTCGTTTATCAAATTATCAATTATTATTTTGGTCCTACGACCATATTTGTATACAGCTACCGATTTCAGGATAAGACCTCCATTATCTTCGTTAAGAAAGATCTTTTCAGGAACCGCTTGAATATTTCAGGTAACAATGACGTATTTGCATGAGTTGATCTAAAATTGTATAAAAATGGATCGTTTTTGAAAAATCTCGTTAACAAATTTTTATGATTGGATTTTGGGTTTTCAAAAATAATTAGGCGAAGGTAACATATTTTTATTTGACGAAAGAAAATCCATTCTATATTTAAAACGATCTTTCGTATTTGTATGCAATTCAATTACACTTACAGACACTCACCCAACGACTGGTTTTCGTGATGTTTGTAATAATCAGATTGGGGCAGTACAATTAATATCATATGTTTTAAATTAATGGACAAATCGTGAACTGGTAAGACAGTGTTTTGCAAGGCTTGTATGTCTAACCACCTAAATCACATACGCTGCTACACATTTAGATGGGTTAAAACCATGGCCTTTAGACAAAAATCGTATCTGCATGCCTTTCTATCACACACCCCCAGCACCTGTTTTGTGCAGTAGTTGTAATTCAATACTTCTCCATTAATTTCCCCTTCGATTTTGGATATATATATAAGAATATGTTTATTATCTCATGAATGTCGATAAATTGTGTATGCACAGTTTAAAAATAGCAGATAAAGTCATAATGCCCGCATATAATGAGCAGTAGCATGCTGATTCAATAACGAAAATTTGTTGACAGGACGGTGAAAACCATTTTCTGTGTTCGAGACTTGTGTTCATTTAGACATTCATCCGAAAATTCAGGTTGATTGAAACAGATTGAAGGTCAAACCTAGCGAGCAATTTTTTAAAATTATTATTATTAATATTATTATGATTATTTTATTAAGCCTGAATATTCACTATCGCTGAAAATCTCAAATTTCTTGAAATTGGAACTCATCTCCTCTTTGGATAACCAAAATTGCTTCATCAAAAAGAATTGGTATAGTAATAAAAACAAGATGGACATCATTCACAATATACCGCATCCAGATACACTTACAAATTTTATTGAGCTACAATTGCGGCTTTCACACAATGTGATTCTCTGACTTGCAATTTGGAACACAATGTTTTCCAAATTTATCGACATACGCAAGCTTATTTGGTAGCCAATGTGTAGTACAACGATAATGCAAGATTCATGCTAACTTTAGTGAGTGATTCCTTATTTTATTGTAACTTTTCTTTTTTAAATCAAGACGTGACGTATTCTTAGTTGATAGAATTCATTTAGTTAGCTTTCAGTCATGAAATTATGCACGCCAATTTCAGCTAGATTATGCCGAGTATCGCGAATTAACGCGATAAGGCAATAGTTTATTGGCTAATTCTGTTTCGGACTGTGTTCTGTTTCGGACAATGTTGTGAAGTGTACAGAATGCGATAAACTCCGTCTGCTTAGCAATAATTGATAAAAAAAACCATTAATATTTTTACTTTCAGCTTTCTTACAAATTTATCTGCTTGATATTTTATAAATGTTATTAAACTAAATATGTCAATGTTGATACCGATATCAATCATAAATCCGAATTGATTTTTACATTATTTGTATATTATATTTTCAATATTTCCTCAATCATTCGTATAATACACAAATAAATTATAGATCACACAAATTTCCAAGCATACACAAAATTTATTAATCTTTATTACTTTCTATGTAACAGTAGGTCAATTTTATATAATTCAAAGATTTTTCGGTTTGGGGAAATATAATAGTTTGAAGAATAGTGAAAGCAGTGCGCCTAAAACCTATTTATTCAGTTCTTCTATTTAATATTTCCGATAATAAGAAATTTTGAATAAGGCAAACGTAGATATTGAAGAATATGTAATTGTAACTATATTTCGCCATTTTTCGTTGATACTTTTTTGTTTTCAGTAAGATTTCTCTCAAATTATCTAACAGTGAGATTTCCAGTGTTAAATTTGATGATTATTCAACGTGCATGTTAGAAGTTAACTTGTAACCAGAGTTCTGGTCTACATTGATGACAATACGTAACAATATCTGTTACATCATAATTCTAAAACACCTATTTATTAATCATTCGTTACATAATTAATTATATATACAATGAACGAATATGGTCAAATGAAGCAATTTCTGGAAATTTGTTTTCAAACTGTACTTACAATAAGCATTGCATTATTGATTCAAAATTTTGCAAGAGAGAAACTCTTGAATCTCTACCACCTAGCTCGAATCTAAACTGCGTAATATTGAAACAGATTTTAGCCAACACATAAGACTAATTTCAGTTACGATGTGTATTATTTTAAATCGATTGCATTTTTATCATTTTTTCTTAATTGCAAAATTCGTCCGAGTATTACAGTCTACGTGGTGAATCTTAGGTTACCGGGCTGATTCAATCATAAAGGTGCTTCATTGGAAATTTAGTTGATACCTTAAATTATCTGCACTGATTCGCCTATTATCTTAGTCTTTCTTTTCTAGGGATCGGAATGTGCTTTATTGCGATATCATACCGCATTACAGAAAATAAAATGAGGGGAGAGAGTTACGCAATATATCAAAATGACTGTAATTTTAGTACTCAATTTATCATCGAAATACAAATAATAATCAAATCTATATGTCAAAGATGTAGTATTTCTTCTACATTTTCAAACTATCAAATATATTGCATCACTTGAGCAACCTGTACGACACCGAAATTATTTCCTCACTGCAGAATATCATATTATTCACCCAAACTATAAGATAAAATTTTAACATTAGCGAAGTGTGCGTGTTTGCTATTAATTTAATTTTCCCGTATATTTTAGGAATATAGACAAATTATTTTTAGCAAAACAGCCTCGTTGATTACTGACATCACATTTGTTTCGCCAAGTATGTGCCGTTCAATATCTAATGGGGAATTCATTGTTCACCTTTTTTCCTGTCACTCGACTGAGACCGGATTTTATTCGGATCATTTGTGGAGTACATTCAGCATTGAAGCTGAGTGCAACGTTTGCTGAAGGCAACTGAAGTTAATGTTGCCCCGCACAATTTCTGCATTTCATTGCCCAATGTGGATTGAAAATCTATCGCATCTTACTCAATTCTTGCAAATGTTGATGAGAAATACCGAAAAGGAATTCCTCAACTTATATCGATTTTTTTCTAGAAAATATAGGAATGTTTAGCCAAAACCTACATTAAAACCCGGTAGTGGTGTGTAAGGGATAGGGATGTGAGCACCACAATACATTGGTCTTGTATATGCGCCTCGAGCGCTTGGCCAGCAATCACATTGGGATTGTGTATTTGAACATCGTGGTTCTTTGTAAGAACCCTCTATAACAGTGGCATACAAATATAACTTTGTTTACCGCTTTTCCACTGTGTCAAGTCTCACTAAACCTGATCTTACTGTCTCCACCTGACGATGTCAAACAGCCTGAAACCGGTAGTGGTGTGCAAGGGATGGGAATGTGAGCACCACAATACATTGGTCTTTTATATGCGCCTCGAGCGCTTGGCCAGGAATCACTTCGTGATTCTGTATTTGAACATCGTGGTTCTTTGTAAGAACCCTATATAACAGTGGCATACAAATTTAAATTTGTTTAATTTAAGTAAATTATTGCTTAACCCAAACTCGTGCTGTTATGAATTTTTCTAGTTCAATGTTAATAGACATGAGCGTAAGAGTAACAAACGACTATTCACTTTCAAATTTATACTGCTCACAAAGTTACAATCAACAGTTACATGTTCAACGAACACATTACGCAACACCACACTCAAATGAGGGTAGAATAATCTCCAACTCGCTCTCGCAACCCCTTTACGTAACATGGCATGTTCTGTGCTAATCTCTAATCCATGGATTCCACTGTCTCGACGAGATGATTTAATGATTAGGTTTCAGTCAAATGCTTTGTTTGAGGAAATTCCGACAAATAATTGGTTTCCAACGGTTGAGTGAAGTAGGGATATTTGAAAGAATCCCATAAGGATTCGGTTGCATTTGGGATTTTCAATCCGTGGCCGGAAAGGTAACCGGTTTCGCGATTGATCATATTTGAATTGTTCTCCTCAAGTCCGTTTGTCAAATTCCAAAAGTTGGCACGCAGATGGGTTAGCAATATATCGTTTCGGTTCGGAGCGTTTCCGTTAACGTAACGATCGCCTGCTTTGAACTCGAGTGGTCCACGGATGACAATATCACAGCTGGTCGAAGTCATAGTGTTAGTAGCGGAATTGACTTTTTCTGGTTCTTGAGGCATCATTGATTCCTTCATTGAGTGACTCCGTTTCAATTTCTTGTGTTTCATGCGACGATTCTGGAACCATGTTTTCACCTTTAGTAAAATCAAAAGTATTAAAGTAAGAATTTTCCGAATTGCACACTGCACGCGTAGAATAAGTGTTCAGATTTTTATTACCTAGCTAGCGCAAGGAATTCCTTTGTATGGATCGGGTGAAGTCGGATTTTATCGATTAGGAATAAATATATTTTTAACAAACTAATGAATAAAAGCTGATTTGTCTCCGGCAGTATTGCTTTACTTTAAATACGTTAATTTAATTAACTACTACAAAGTTATATGGCTGTTTCTGACAATAATGTGTGTACCAGTAGGAATAGTGAGCCTAAATTTCAATACGAGTAATGCACGTGATATCCTCAAAATTAGTGAAAAGTTCGTGATGCTTTGCACTTTTATCAGCATCAATTTGTGCTTGTCCTAAAAAGGTTTTGATTCTTGCTTCTTCGTTGTGTGAATTATGTGCGAAATAATGAACTCCGGTCATTCTATTATTCTGGTCAACAATAATTTCTTGTTGAGGACAATAAGTTTATTGTTCAATTTAATAATAATGGTTTATTTTAGCGTACGTGCTGTGATATTTAGCATTCTATGGAATTTTCGGTAAATCGTGTATAGAAAGCTCCAAATCTTTCTCGCCAGGAAATGTTACATATTATTTAAAAGATAGCGGATATAAAATCAAAGTTAGATGCCAGAAAAGGTTGCATAACTATGCTTCATTTTGTTGCTCAGTCGATCGACAATTCATCCGATTTTAATTTACGTTATGAAACTAAAAGCACATCACAAAAATCTGAAGGAAGGTTAATGTGCATGAGCTAAAAAATATGAAGCAAACACCAATAAAAGGTTACAAGCATAATACTTCGGATAAGTTAGATCTAATTTTATATTAGACCTCAATTCCGAGATATATATATTATATAAGTATATATATATATATTAGATAATGTGTCGTCCAAAAATCGTTGGTGCCAACCCACTTCAATCTATCCTCGCATGAGCGGCGAGACGAAACAGGATATTCTGTTGTTTAACATAACGTATTAACCAGTTATTAAATATTTGATTGAGATAAAAAAATTGTCATCCGTTGAACAGTTGTAGAGCTCGAATACCTAGGATTCCATCCATGGCAGAGCTTCAGTGGCTTGATTCATTCATATGAATTTGTGAAGACTGAGAATCCCCAACTTAGATTGTTACAGAATATTACCCATCGCAAGTCATACCAACCCGTGTCAGATCTTTAGAAATCACATTATCTTGAAAAGACAGTTGTAATATTTATTCAGTGTTCATCAGATTTGTTTGAGATGAGTTTACCGAAGGAGCTTATAAGTAAACTCAGCTTCATTAGATTTGAAGCATTTTTGCGTGTATATTTGTACATTTATTAAAGAAATCTTTTTATTGTTGACATCAGTAGGTTTTTAACATCCTGAGTGGACTAAATTACTCCCAAATAATTATAATACAGACCTTTGACAATCTGTTATAAAGCAATCAACCGCAATATCGTGAAAATTAATCTCGATACGCACAATAGTCATTTGATTGTGGATTATATTCCGTGTAAATGAGACAGTATTATTACTTGGTTCGAGTTCTAATTTTAATTGAAAACCTTGAGATTTCTACCAATTAAAAATGTGATGCAAGATTGTTGGAATTGCATGACTAACAGCACAGTGGAGTTAGAACTAGAATCGGATAAAATTCATTTTATATGACGTATTTATTTGTTATTACAATATTCGGACATCTTACTTGAATGAATGGAACGCTGATTTTCTAAAACTGAGGTGTCATTTCCCTTACCTGTGTCTCAGAAAGTCCCAACTGAGTAGCTAGCTCGATTCGTTCGGGCGTAGACAAATAGGCTTGTGACTCAAAGCGTTGCTCCAATCCCAAAAGTTGTAAATCACTGAAGACAGTCCTTGCCTTTCTGCGTCTCCCGTGTTTCGTATCGGCTTGTCGCGTGTAGACAGGGACCGATGGGTATCCTGCATGATATACAAAATGTGGTTTCTGAATAGAAAATATTTTAAACAAAATATCGAGTAGATCCCTAGCCATAGTTGAGGAAATAGGAGTCATAATTTTTTCTTCATCCGTACCTACTTTTCACTGTTCACATAGCATAACTTTTGTTATCAATCGTTTGTATAAGATTTGCTAGCGGAATAACGATTTGAAGTTAAATTAAGAGAGATATTTTTGATTTATTCAGTTTCGCGGATCATTTAGAAGACCATTATCGTATTTACAATCGTTTGATAGTTGACACTTTACCGTCAATTTATATATCAGTAGATTATGTTCAAAACACCCAGTCGCCAACATCCCTACACTAATATCTTGAGGCGACTGCGCGAAATAAACCTTAGATCAATGCCAATGCACACGTGACCGAGTTCATGTTGTTTAATGACTTATTGGGCTCATTGCGTTTAACGTTATCTGGAACATATGCAGTGGATAAATAAACTATATGCTAGAAGGCCACACATATGTAAACTCGTTCCATAAAGTGTGGATACTACTTATATAAAGCTGCTCATACAGTGCGACAGAATATGCTTTTGACGAACGTTTTACGACTTCAATCGTCCTTCGTCACCGCAATATAGATGTATGTATGTCAAAGAAATGAAAATACATGATACACTTGATATAGCTGCAGCAGAATTTCTTCATGACCCATATAACAATAAGCGCATGCGGATTCTGATCCTACTGTCCCTACATAATGAGTGCCAACAGCACGAAACCAGTCGTGGGGTGTGTGTGTGTGATGGAGATGCATGTAAATGAGCTTTTAAATTGAGATTGAATTGTTGAGAAATTGGGTAGAGGAATCAGGTTATTTAAAAGAATGATTAATTTTTCTTAGTATCTTATCCACTGGGCAAGCTAAAATCTAGCTTAAAAATTGGTTGTATTCGTAGGCCACTTTTTACTAAAGCTGACACAAACAAACTGTTCAATCAAATGCCCCCACACATGTTAGCTGGTGGTAATTCAACACGTTTTCGGACAGAAAGATTATTATCTTGACTGAATCACACAAAATGAATATTCATATAATAACCGTTTCTACACAAAGCTTCTAGCTCGCACCTGATCAGGATAAGTGGCCAACATCCGAAGTTTATCACAACTTTTCGGTCCATCGTTCGATTTTTAGCCAATTAGTCCACAATTTTCCCTGGCCGCGCTGGAGGAGTTCCACCGACAATGACGTATTGAAAATACGCACCATCTATATCTATCTCCGTTTCTTAACACTTACCCATTGAAAACGTCTTTTCGAAAATAACAATGCGTGGATTTTTCATTCAAATGCTTGCGATGATATAGTACGGTCATTTTCTACTCAGCTGAGATTTGTGTGCACCTATCTTGTCTTGATTTTGTTATCATGTTCTACAAGAGTCCAATCTTCGAATTAGGTTATTCAAATTCAAAGTAATTCTAAGTGATTCAAAGTTTTATTGGTCCAAAAAACAAATACTTTACAGTAACCACAGATTAAAAATATAGGGAATGCATAAATACAACACAAATGTTTTATCCATATGAAAAGTCAGCACGTGTATTCAGGTGCAAAGTTGGATTTGGTCAACATATACTTGTCAAATTCAGCCTTGAACATGTTCAGGCTTGTTGCGCAAATGATATGTGGGGGCAGGGAGTTCCATAGAAAACAGACTCTGACAGCAAAGAAAAACCTCCGCCAATTTGATCTGGAGTGTGGAATAAATAACTTGTAGCCCTGCGATCCGCTACCACGTGCTTCTTGTCGATTAAACAGGTGTTCAAGTGGATGTTCAACTGTATGCAGAATGTTGAACAGCAGGATCGAGTCACCACTCAGGCGACGGTACGAAACGCCAAAGAGGTTTAAAATTGCAATCCGCTCCTCGTATGACCTGTTGTATAGACCGGTCACCAGTTTTGTAGCGCGGTGGTATAACCGTTGCAGCAAGGTCATGTCCTTTTGTAAGCATGGGTACCATGCTTGAACAGCATACTCCACTGTTGGTCCGATATAGGTATTAATTATCTGCTTCGTGAAACAACCAAATATACTTCTGAGCAATCCTAAGCTTTGACAGGACTTTTTGTATAAAACAGAACACTGCCGTGAAGACTCCAAGCTACTGCTAATTCACACGCCCAGGTCTTTCTCTTCAGTACCCCATGAAAGCTGCTGAGATTCCAGAATGTGAATTCAAATGACAAGCATATCTCTACTGTGCGAACGTATTTTTCGTCGCTCTGACAATTTTGATCATATCTTCGTTGCATCTGCCTATTTAAAGAATTCCGGGTATCACTCAACGATGTCTATCGGATTTCATACTTTCGATCGTGCAAATCAACTTATAGCAAAGTTACCAGTTTGACGGGAAAAAACATTGTCTTCACGCGCACAAAGTTTCCCCAGCGCCAGCTATCCTATGGATTTTGCAATCACTGAAAAGACCACATTGAGCTACAAGATTCGATTCCTTATTTCCTGTTCTATCTTTTGTGGTTCACGAATTATCGCGGATTAACTGTTCAATGCCGAAATCTCGCAAACGAACACAGACAAATCACTCAACGGACAAAACACCCGATTGGAATATGTTTGGGACCGATCGTGTATTCATAATGCAAAGAAATTTGAGTGACGAAGCTTCTGTGTCAGAAGTGAAACGTTACCCAAAAACTACTCTTATCGATTGCACTCAAATTTCTTTGCATTGCATGCAGGACAAAACACCCATTATCGACCAACCGGCAAGCCCTTTGCAACCTAAAAACATGTGCGAACGTGTAGCGAGATCCACTGCCCGAACCACGAAAAATATCGATCCAGCTGTGACCGTGAAAACTATTCAGGCGACGGCGACACAGAATCGTTGTGACCTCTGCATCACGTGTTTAAATCCGGTAAACGTTGATAGCAAAAACATTTTCTTCGTTCTCTCAAAATCTTTCAAATGGAACGTTTTGTGTTGTTGTGGTTTTGTCGTACGATTCTTCATAAAGACTTCAAGTAAATTAGCCTTTTAATTTAACTGACAAATTGACAACCATTGTTTCAGAGTTCCATTGAACCAATCTGTCTTACCGTTAGTCTCTGAATGGAACAATGATGCTGTGGGTCTCCTGATACCCCACCGTTTTGCACACCCTGGAAATGCTTTTCTTGGGAAAACGGGCCTTTACCTATCCATACTTCTTCGAAAATCCATAAACGGTCAAGCACTATTTCTACAATAAGCGGAACACCATTTCTGCCGTTTGCTCTGATGTCGGAATTTCTTTTTCTGAAGGAACTCAATTCTCCATCATAAGGTCAATTTAGTGGTTACCCGTATTTCTCGCTGTGAGAGGTCCGAATACGTCCATGCTCCGAGCCTGCATTGGATTTCTTGCTCCCACTTCAAGCTTTGAACGAGTTTTCTGTCTGTCCCCTCTTGTTCGTGTGTACGCCCACACGAATTGTTTTGCGACTTCCAGCACGTTAGTTCTAATATCTTTGAGCATGTATGATATCAATCTTCATCACAAGCCTTCGTAAAATTTTATTTCTCACATTATTTTCACGCATTATCTAATTGTTGTTTCTTTTACCCAGTAAATCTTTTATTTTTAACTAACATGCCTCCGGCTTGGTGCTATTCTCTAAATAGTCGTTAATGCGTCCTTTAGTTAGTAAATGACGATATTTCTGTTAGGCAGTCGCACTTATTTCAGTGGGACTTGCAAACTTGCTATGTCACCAACCCTCTTGATTATAGTGACAACCCACAAGGCAGCTCTATATCTAATGTTTTATGTGCTCAATGGTGAAGTTATATCCATGCAAGCGAAATGACAATCGTTTCAATCTTCCTCCGATATCATTTTGTCACCAGTCATGTCTTGGGAATGTGGTCCTAATTCAGGCGAAATTATGAGCAAGTTAGTAGGTTCTCCATTTCTCAAGTGCCCAAACGATAGCCAAATATTCTTTCTTAGTGGTTGAATATTTTCGCACCGCCTCTATTAAGAATCGACTGGCATATTCGACGATTCTCGCAGGCTGTGACAAGACTGCTCAAATCGTAATATCATTCTCACCGACATAAACGGTTAACATCTGTTTTGGGTACGGAACAATCGGGCAATGCGGCCTTGTTGTCATTATTTATTCAAGTTCTTTAAAATTTCTTTCCTAAAGAATTTAGATTTTCTTCATTAGTATTGATTGTGGCCTCAGATTTTATGAAAATTTTCCGATTAATATCGAGTCGCATCTTATCAATCCTAGAAATGATCTAAGTAATTTTCTAATTTGAAACTACTGAGTTCTTATTCTTGATAATTTTCACTTGTAACAGTTCGATTTTCTTACCTCCGAACGAGTAACCCATGCAAACGGTTTCCTAATCTGCAATTTTGAATTTCTTGATCTTTTACTTCAGCCCTGCATCAAAGATCATTCTCAAAACAAAGTTATTATTATTGTTGTTTTTCCCATCTGTGAACGAACGCGCTACTATTCATTTGCGTTGAAAAGCGCTCCTTCTATGGCAATATCCACAGTTTCGAAGGGTTTAATTGATATTTGGTATCGGTAATGAAGATCCCTGCTTGTTTGTTTATCGAACTAGGCTGAATAGCATATATCTTCATGCTCGTTCACCAAGACTGCCTTCTGCGATCTAATGAAAGTGAAAACAATGATAAGGCCTTTTGTTACAAAATCCTACCAAGTGTCCATGTTCGCTGCATACAAAAAAATGCATTTCGGATGAAATACTGGCTGTTCCTTCATGATGAACGTCCCATTACACCCCAATGCTCTAGCCAGTTTCATTCTTTCTTGCTGGTCCTTTGGGAGGCGGGGGAAGAAACGGTCCATTTATAATCTGAGCATGCATGTATCGATCTTGAGGTAAATCAACTCCAAATGTCCTCGTAGAAACTGATAGTGAGCAATTAGATCCGAAGTTCCATCAAACACTGGACAATCAAACATTTCCATCGCTCGTTGCCGGTGGTTTTCTTTAGTGAACTCTGTAACCGGAACCTATTTCATTTCTTCGAAAGTTTGGGAAACCATTAGTTTTCGGTTTAACTTCATCCGGTTTGCCGCTACTCATCACGCTGTTAAACACTTCCACTGCTAACCAAACCGCAGACATTGCTCAACGTCTCTGACACGAAATCTGTTTGCTCACAGCAGTTTCATGTTTTTCGCGCCAGAGCAGTTTGGTGTTAATTCATTTCTTTCGAAAAGAACATTTGTAAATTTGTTTGAATCACACAACGTGAATATTTATATAACAACTATTTACACACTCACGCACACACCTACTTCAGATTATTGACCGAATTCAGGTGTTTTATTCAAACATCAAAGGTCATCGGTTAATGTGTGGCATCTGGCCAACATCCGGCGTTTCGCAACCTCTTTTCAGATAATCGTATGATTTTCGGCCATTTATTTCACTTATTGCCAATGCCAAACTGGAGTTGTTTGACTGAACTTGACGAGCAGCTGTTGTTGTTGGCCTCCTTCGGTCGATGTCGACCATGGATGTACATCACAAACGCGTAAATGTTCAAGTTTTGCAGTTTTTGAGTGACTAAACAGTCCGATTCGGGAGGAACAATCTCTCCCACAGCAGCGCTGGAAACGATAGTCAGAACTCGGTTGTGTTGCGTCAGTTGCACGTCGGTGACGTGATCTGCGTTCAGCCGTCAAGAGCTGTATCTGCTCTACCCCAGCATGCAGATGACGCTTTACACAGTGCCTCCAATGTGAGCGGTCAAAAGCAAGTTCTTCCCAACTCGCCGGGTCAATGCCAAGAGCTTTCATATCTCTTTTGCAAACGTCTTTGTACCGAAATAGCGGTCTGCCAAATGGTCGACTTCCTAGTTGCAACTCACCATAGAGTAGATCTTTCGGAATACGACCATTTTCCATTCTATAGACATAACCGAGCAAACGCAGGCGGCGCTGTCGCAATAGAGTGAACATGCTCTGTAGACCAGCTTTTGAAAGCACTTACGAGCAGCTAATGTGCACCATCTATTGTAGTTTCCATTCATTTCAAAAGGTAGATTTATGAAACCCATGGATTTAAGCATAAAATCCATATTTACATGCATTTCCCAAGGTTGACTTTAAGTTTAAACCTTGTTTGCCGTTTCTCCACGGCGGATACAGACCTTACTGTCCCAAAGAGTTGAGTGCAAACAACCAGATAACGGTCGCGGTGTTTACTAAAAAATGTATGCAAACCCATGTTGTGATATTTATGAAAGTCTTATGATATTCATCGTTAAACGTAATCTAGTTTACCACTGAAAGATTCGATATATATTTTCCATGAAAAATACAAGTGTTGTTTTTCATGTCCAATTATTGTTAGCATTGAGTGTCCATTTATTAATATATAAACCGAATCTATAAAGTTAGCGTTCGGAGAACTTGAATATCAATATCACGCAGCTGTGAATACCATCAAGAAAACGTATCACAAAACTGGTGAATAAACTGATTTGTCACACAAAATTTACAGAATTATAAAGCGATATACGTCAATATTTCAGCATTCAGCCGTTGACTAATGCTGAATTAGTTAGTACGTATAAAGCACCAAAATCCAATAGCAAATTATACATATCTTGTTCGGTTTAAGTTCATTACAAACGATATATTTTTCGTAAAACATCCGTTAAACAATCATTTAGGTTATCTAGATCCAATTGAACGAAGCAGCAATACGATTTTAATTTTCGCTCATATTCCGACAAACACAGCAAAATATTAATTTTTCGGTGTATTTCTATAAAAATAAAAATCCCTTAATGCGGAGGCGTGCTAAATTAATACATTTTACATGCCACCGTTACATAGGTTTCGTACAAAGAACCACGGTCTCCAAACGCAGAATCATATAATGATTCCTGGCTCAAGCCTAACTGAAACTAATCTTATTATCTCTACCTGATGAAGGCAAACAGCCAGAAACCGGAAGTGGTATGTAAGTGCTGGGGATGTGAGCAACGCACTTCACCTTTGAAAATAGTCGGGTACGCTCATCGTAATAAACTCAGTCTAAATCGCAAACGTGCATTGAGGTGTGTGATAGCAAAGCATGAAAATACAGATTTTTGTTAACATGTGCATTGGCACGTGATTGCACATGCTGTTCGTGCAAACCATATCCGACAATGGCTTTGAAGCGCAACTTGTTTGCAATTATTGCAAGCCGTGATGGTCCTGATCAAACTGCCGCTACCGGATAACGACAAACACCCGGAAAGTGATCTTGGGAAGACAGTGTATATAAATAACAACTTTTTGCACTGTGAATATGTTGTTGTATTAAAAAGTGAAAATAAGTTTTGAAATTAGACTGGAGGTTAACGGTTCAATGAAACGAGTGGTAGTATGCAGTTAACGGAACAAATTCCAATAATTATAGACTGACGGATTTTTTTATCCGTTTGATGCGATAATGGTTATACTCCATTTCATTTACATGATACACTAGACGTCACATGAATGAAGGTTGTTGGAATGTATGGCGCTATGACAGCTAAATTTCCGATTATTGACGGTTCATATATATCACATAGATTTTTGTGGGAAATTTAAGACGGGCATTTGTCCATATTGTGTTACCACTCCAGTCATCTCACTCCAAATGCACGCCATTTTTCGAATCGCCGCCTAGGAATAATATTCAAGAGTTTTATGGTGGCAAAATGCATATGGCTTCCGAATTAGCATAGCATAATAAATAGTTATTCACGAACAAGAAATAACTCATAATCATGCAATAAACGTATAGTCCAGTTGAATAATTAACAACAAGAGTTAATACATCTAAGCGTGCAAAGCGTTAGGGAACATTATGTTTAGGAATTTTTAAAAAAATATCCAGACGCAGGGAGCGCATTGCAAAGGAAATATACATGTACAGACTCAGAGATTATAAATAAATGAAAAAATGACGTAATTTTATGTCCAGATTGAAGCTGTGAACTTGTTACTGACTAGAAGCTGATTATTGAATAATCCAATTCGCTCAAATAGTAGCTTCTTTTATTTGTTTTGCAAACAAAAAGAAACAACAACGAAATTTTGCGCGTATAATCTCTTTTAAAGTGAATATAGCCATACTAAGTAATAGTGGAAGACACTTTTCTATACGGTTCGTACAACGAACCGCGATGTTGAACTAACTATTCAATGAATGTTTCAGAGTAATTGACTCAAGACGACACGAATGGCCAATCTATGTTCAAAGTGATTCAAAGTTGTAATGGTCTAAAAAGCATTTAGCATAACAATAACCATAGGGTTCAGTTATGCAATATACATATAAAACTTGCCCGCTGTTCGAAAGTCGATATTGAACAAGTTTTCCATTCTCATTTTCGGTAATGTTGCAGACAAATACTGGCAAATATTATTTTCGCTCTGCGGGACTGTATGATTATTTGACTCCAATTCCAGTGATTCTAATGATTCCAATTTTGACAATTCCTTTTCGATAAAGCTTCGAACGGACAAAATATCGAATCGATTTTTAGGCGTCTGTTCACCAGTCTCACATTTGCTCATGAATTGCATCATTTGAGTCAACGGATTCTGATTGACTAATTTACCATTCTTCTCGGAATCGACGAGTTTATAGTGCGATGGGTATTCGCAGGAATCTGGAAGATCATTCACATTTTTACCCGAAGTTTTGCGACCATTAACGGTTTGTGGATTCCCATTCGAGAGAAGGCTGGAAATTGAAAACTGTTCGCGGTTTTCCAAAATTTGCATTATTTGTGGTTTCTCATTGGAAGAGCCTGACATTTAGGCTGCGATGATGAAAACTCTCTTTAGGCCAATTTTGGAACAATTTCCTGATATTCAGATTGTAAAATCTGAAACGTGCCGATATCGTTTAAATTGTTTACGGTAAAAAATTGAAAGTTAACGCACCTGTTACAACTGTTATTGTTGACTATATATGTACCATCGGGTTTTTTCATTGTTAATCTTAATAAGAATGAGCGCTTGAGGATCAAGATCGACATTTTTATTGTAGAACAGCAAAACTCAAAGAATATTCGTTATATATCAAATATGTCCTTGGTTGGCAGTAGAAACTAAAATGTGCTATAGTGCCTCCGAATTTATCATTTGAAACAAAATCAGTTTTTGCCAGATGAACTGACAAATATATTTCACCAAGATTATTGTCATAAAAGACTGAATAGTTATAAGAATTGAAGAAATTAATTTAAATGAATATGTGCTCCGCCGATGTTCTTCTTTCTTTCTCCCGTGTGTAAGCTGTTAGAGACAGCCGAATTTAATTAAAGTTCAAACCCGGCTTACTTGCACATTTGGTAAAATAAGATTACAGGCTGAGGTAAAATTGTGTCAAAATATAATGGGATAACATGTACTGTGTTTACACCTGCTATTGAGTAAGAAAAGCCATGCAGCACATCATGATAAATAATGCGGAAATATGCCCGGATATAAGTTCAGGCAATGCGACGTATAGAAATTAACGAGTTATAGCATAAACTCGTATGAAACGCATAGCTTTCGTTTTTGTAAACGCCATGAAACTCCCAACAATTGCTAATTTTTTATTAATATATGATGCATATTAAATGCAAAAAAATTCTTTGAAATCTTTTTATAATCCGAAATGCTGAAATATTTTTCTAAATCTAAAGTAACATCATTCCAAAAAATTAAAAATATAGCAATAACTTACATTCGTAAAACTTGTCATTTCTTTCAGAAATTTCTCTGGTTGATTACAAGCAATTACGTTATCACCGAATTAATTGTTCACCCCTTAGGAGATTTGCCCAATTACCATCAACGGCACGGAAAGCAATGATTGCTGAAATCCTATTGGTTCGTGTATCGGAGATGTGCCAAATATTGTCCAGGTTTTGTCCAATCTCTAAGCGTTCGGTGACGGAATATCAAAAAATCCGATTCGGAAAAATTGGTGTTAAAAAGATTTTGATATAATTTTTGTTGATTGATCTATAGAAGCTGAAAGTTTTTGGAGTTTAGAATCCTAAAATCATATCGAGAACTTTCAGAATAATTGTAGAAAATAATGCTAGAGTACAAGCCGAATATGTGTTTGCTATTATAGCAAAAGTGAGTTTTGATTGAATTGATGTATATAGCACAGTAGAATTAATCTAGTTGTCTCAACAAGATGACGATAGACTATCAGAAACCGAGTATTAAATGTTGGTAGCACAAAATATTTGAGGATCTTTTAAATAAAACCTGTAAATATTACCGCAGATTAGAACATGTTTTGTAAGACGAACTGCATATATTCATCCCTCTGTCATTTGAAATAATTCCAAACGGTAACCAAAGTGATACTATTAATGAAGCTGAGATTTTATGATACTATCATACAAAACTGCATATGAAGATTTCAAATGATTAATTTATGATGTACAAGCTCGCTGGTGAAACATGATCATGAGCCAAATTAGCGCGACAATGTTAAATTTAGAATTGTTTGTAATTATTTTCTAATATTCGAAATGAACCCTTTTAATTAATCAAGGCAATTTTTCTTATAAACTTCGCATTTTGTTGTTTTTGTACAGTCGACGTTCCTAACTAAAGGAAGCAAAATAAAGCATTATTTTTTCACATTCTAAGGTTTGGAAATAGTATCACAAACAAGCCATTGATGTCCAATTGCAGTTTTTTGCTCGTTTGATATGATAGCGGATTTTCTTACGTCACCATGTTTAGAAAACAGTCCTTTAATGAACGTTCCGGGTTACCAAATGATAAACTTGATGCGAGATAAATGAATTTTGATGATGTGGAACAATGTAGAGTTTATTTTGCCGAATTGTTAATTCCCATGTATCAAATGAATATAGGAAACCGTAACGAGACTTCACCTTATTCACAGCGGCTGCCCAGTTTAAGGGGATATATAAATATTAAAATAAATTTATTTTCTCCCATTATCGAAAGCCGATTCAGGTGCTGATCTGTACACTAATCGGACCTTAGCTGTTAACCAATATCTGCAGTTCCTTTATGTTTAGTCACAAAATTGGAATGGTGTCATTTCCATTGGTCCACTCAGATGTACGAATGTTATTTCACCATGGAGAATGTAGCAATTGTTCCCTGTTTAAGACAACATAAAAAGGCCGTGTTGATAATTTTAACAGAGAAAACGTCGCACGAATTCCCATGACAAAATTAAGTACAAGTACAAATTGACTAACGGATTTAGTGTCCGATATTTTTCAAGGTTAATTTGAGAATCTTTCTCGATAATGAGTCAAAACCACAAGACAGAAAAGGTATTAAAATGTCTTTATTTACCCTATGTGGACAGACGTGATCAACTCTCAGTACTCACTCAGCCCTCTCCGTGCCGGGTGGCACATGAGGCGAAGACAACTTCACGCCAGTGGTTCCGGTCTGTCGCTGCTTCCGTTGCCGTCTGCACTGTGAATCCTTGTGCATGTAGTTCGCGTTCCAACGTTCGCGCCAAGTTTCCTTGGGCCGTCCCCTTTTCGTTTACCTTGCGGACGCCAGTGAATGGCTACCTTCGTATGCGAACTGGGATCCATCCTGCATACATGACCGAGCCACGGCGCTGTGGTCTTTGTTTCCGTAGCAATGTAGGTTTTACAGGATAGGGTTGCTAGCCCTGAAGAGCTCCAACTTCCCGAACAAACTCCTTTTTAAACGATTTCATCGAATTACAGTGATAAGATGGTTTCAACGCATTAATTAAGGCATATTGGTAGAAATTATCAAATTTTCGTTTAATAAGAGTGGGAATCGTTGCTAATTTGATGGAAAATGTTTAAGTATCTACTTAAACTTAAGTGCTAAAATTTACCAAATAAATTTAGAGCAGTTTATGCACAGAAGCTTTGTCATGCCAAGAATATTATGCATAATATGATTGAGTGACACTCCAACTACAACCCCTAATTGGTCGTATCACTAAACAGGCCATTGGAAGCATACGGGAGTTATGTGTTGTAGAAAAAGTTAAATTCAATCGGCCAATTTACCTTGCACAGTTTGAAATCAGTGACACTGTGGTTCACACGTGCACGTCGAAACGTGTACTTAAAATAAATAGGTTCTAACATTAATTAAAAATGGTGCAAGTTTTAGCTTAATTATTATTTGCCAGTCTCAGCACTGAGTGGTATATTGTGGAGAATTCAGACTGTAACTATTGACTAACTTGATTGAAAATTGCTAAGAATCTAAAAAATGCTCCATTGCATGCTTTTCCATCGCACGCAAAACGATCGGATTCGTGCTGGTAGGGACATTACAAACAAGATCCGCATGCCTTGACACAATGGAGAAGAGTTAACCAAGATTTGCGCTTGTATGCCACTGTTGGATAAAGTTGGTACGAACAACCTGTTCCATCACATGTCCAAAAATGCATGTAGTTGAGGCTAAGTCCATTTAATTCTTGTAAATCCCAAGAATGTATCAACAGAGCTATTCACAGTAGACTCGCATGCCATAAGACACTGGATTGCAATGTAATTCAGTATCAGTAATTAACAATTCGTTGCGAAATCTAATGAGAAATGCTTTTGATTATTTGAGTAGTCAATTTAGGGAATAAATTTACTGATCTATGTGTTTGAGCAGAATTAAAATATGTTGGCTCTTGGCACACTCGCTCATGCAAACCTATATGTAAAGCCGCTTGATGACTTTTTTTTCATTGCAGTTGATTAGATTATGCATAATGCATAATGTACAGTTATCCTTTTATATTCAAACAGTTGAAAATGAATGAAATTCTCATTATTCTGCTGGCTCTGCATTTTTATCAGAATAATTATTCACAAACCTTTGTTTATTTCTTCCATTTCCAAACGATTCTCTGAGTTTGCGCGCCAACTTTGAACACGCACGCAATCTGTTAATTAGATCAATCTGGTCATGAGGTCGGAAGATAAAAACACGCAAATTGGACTCTCATTAATGTGACTAATGAACGCGGAACGAGAGCAACAATTTAGATTCGAGATTTCTCAAATTTCATTGAAAGGTTTCAAATAAATCTCTGGAAGAAACATCATTCAAATGTGCCTGTTTATTCTGGCAAAATATACAAAATTGTATTAATTTCTTGAATTTAATTGAAGGATACACATATTGTGAAACCAACCGTAGGAGCGAGTATTTATGAATCGAAAGCTCAATCAAAAGGGTTGAACTTGTTTAGAAATTAACCGCACGATGGATATGGAATCTCTAAGGAATAAACTATTCCCTGCTGTGATTCAACAATTTGGTCTAAATTTATATTAGTTTCGAACCTGTTGTGTTTCATTCACCAAGCGACGGGGAGTCGGATTGTTTAGAAACGAGATTGTAGAAATTAATTAGCTTTAAACGAATTTCTCATTTACAAATGCGCAATGTATTGTCGTTAGAAGTTTATCGTTGATTAGCAAAACGGAAATACATAACTAATGTAAATGAGATCATAAAACTGGTCATGAGGGAAATTTTAGCTTTCATAAAAACCCAAAACCGAATGTGTGACATCATCGAGTTTTGGTAACAGCATCAAGGTTTGCTTATAGTAAAACAATGTACAAACGGTAAATGTTTTTAATAATTTGGAGATCATGATTATTCGAAAAGCTCAATCATGTACTTTTGTTTGCATATAAACTCTGTTGGAATAAAAAGGGGGCAGGCATCTTTAGCTAGCAATTTGATCAAATCTACTTAAAATATGTCGGGAAGTAGTTGAAGGAAACCGATACTCTTGTAATCGCCCCAGAGATAATAGTATTAAGGGGATCGGTGTGAACGTGTGGTATATGGTGTTGTGGTTGCAAAAATCGCAATGTTCATGGTAGTTTGTGTGCCCTTATCCCGAAATCCCTGTTGGCAGGGTCTATACAATTTATCGAGCGAGGATAAAATATAAAAATTAAAACTAAAATGCGATTGCTAAAGTTGGAAATTTGCATTCATATATGATTCTAAATGGTTTGCTACACCAATCGTATCAACCAGCGCTAAGTGAACTAAACGCTTGGACTCGGTCGTAGATGGCGCGATGAAGATTCATGTAAATTAAAATTATTTTTACTGAGTCAGTTAACTCCGCGAATCAGTCTCACATTATTCCACACATAATAAAACATTTTTAGGTATTTCGCATTTATAATGCATGCACTTCATATAATTTAATACACTGTTCATTTAAAATTTGTATTGCGATTTAATAAATGTTCACATTTATTTCGAAATCCTGAAAATTAAAATTAAAAATAATAACAAATTTATGAAACAGACCACAATAAAATAATTTAATCCGAAAACGCAAAGTACTGCTCATGCAGGTGCATGTTAATGGTATAGTGTGAAGGTGCGAAGTGCACTAGCTATGAATGCCAACCACGAACTTTTCAATGATATTCAGAACACCACCCTCCTGCGAAACACAAAAGCAGGAAGCGACAAAATTATCAACGACGAAATTCTGGAACTCGTAATATTTCGTGTCCTCGATAGTATGCAACAAACGGAGAATGTTAATAGTTATCGATCGACATGCAAGTCTTTAATGTCGGTCAGACGAGCCCAGCCTGTCAAGGGCTTGAATGTAACGGTTGGTACGAAATCGACAAATCAGACCAAAGTGTCAACCAAGGCAGACATGTTTCAGGATCAGTTTTGTGGTTGTTTGATTTGCCTATATAAGATAATAGCGTGCTTAATTATTTATCCTGTGATCAATAAACGCGTTTGACCAATCAGTTTCGCTTGTGTTGTAGGATTCGTGGATGAACGCGATTAGCATTGAACAGGTTGACCTCAGGCACAATCACGTGCGTGCTTGCAACACGGAGGTGTGGGGTAACATGGTTAATGCTTGACCGATGAACCGAATGCTGTGATAAGTGGCAAGATGTTCGCCAGCTGCAATTTCCAGCCTTTCTCTCGGACTACGCGCCAAAATATGCCAAACACAATCCTCGACACAACACATAAGTCGCCTGCACGATCAAACACCACCATTCTCAACATGTTTATGGAGGGTTTTAAGAGACAATATCTTGTTGAGATGGATAACGTCAACCGCTATCATTAATGTCGGCAAACAAGCTCTGCTTGGTGAGAGCTTGAATTGAACTGGTTTGCATGAATTCGACTGACAAATCAGATTGAATTGACAACCGCGGCAAACGTTTCAGGTCTCTCGTGGTCAAGCACTCGAGGTGCTTATGGATGACCAAAGTTATGTGTTGCTCACATCCCCCGAAATTAAACTCCACTGCCGGTTTCTTGCTGTTTGCCGTCATCAGCTCGAGACAGCAAGATTAGGTTCAGCGAGCCAGGAATCACTTTGTGATTCTGTATTTGAACATTGTTGTTATTTGTAAGAACCCTATGCAACAGTGGCATTCAAGTAAACACTTGTTTACCATTTATCCACTGTTTCAAGGCTCACTGAACCCAATCTTACTGTCTCCACCTGATGACGGCAGACAGCCAGAAAACGGTTGTGAAGTATAATTTTGGGGGATGTGAGCAGCACATCACTTTCCTTTCAGCTCTTTGTTGTAGATCCTCGGTTTGCGTATATTAGATGGGGTTGCTTTTACTTTTTATATGCGTAATAAATTTTGTTCTTTTTCTGTTGTACGCTTGTGAGCGACGCGATTAGTGTTGGAAAGGATGACCTCAATGAAGAATCAGGACAAAATCGTCAAGTGGAAGCAACGTGATAGAAATTATAAGAGGGAATGGGATTTGATTTACATGACGCAAACGCAACCAGCTTTCAACCCATCCACTCTGTGTTTATTATAAATCTCCCGGAGAATAAGTCAAGTATAAGTTGTGAAATTACATAATGAATTTTTTCTGCATCTCCGAATGTTGATCAAGTTTAGTTTGCATTCGATGCGATTCCTGCTCCCTAAAATTGGCTAGAGTGACCTGGGTGTAATTGAAAACGACAACCGTTAGTTAGATATGAGTTAGACGTACAACTTGTATGTGATTGCGCCAAAGGTTCACGGCCATCACTGTGTCCTGTCACAGTCTAGAGACATTGTCACTTATTAATCATCGCTAACTGAGCATTCAAAAGTCATAAATTCGAAAGTTATATTTTAAATATGGAATATATATTGTACCGCAACTCAATAATTACTCTATATGAGGAAATGTAGTTACAATATTATATCGAATTGCACCGGGGTGTTCTACTGGTCCATGTAATTTTCCATAAATTTTGTAAAATTTCTTACCTTCACGGGAAATATATTACTTCTTGCAGATGTCTATTTTTGTATCTAATATCAACTATTTATGCGTAATTATTCACCAAAATAATTTGGCATATTTCAGTTTTACCGTAATCACACTTGACAGAGAAGTGGAGAAAATTATTTCCGCTAATCATAATTTCTTTCTAATTGCTCAGCTATTATCAAGGCAAACGATTCGAAACCCATTTTAGCTTAAGGCAATCTGCCACCCACTGCGAATTCGATTGACGGTGAATGGCCAACGCAACAACGGAACACAAAAAACAAATCACACTTCCTACTGGAAAAAAGCACTAAAGACAAACTGAAGACGACATTAAGTGAACGGATTCGGTTTTCACAATGGTGCAGGCAAATGATCTCATTTAAGCAATATCTATTTGCGAGTTGTTCAATTCAGATGCTTAATATTCTATTGAGGAACATCGATTCGTATAAACTTTGTCGGAATTAGATAGGTTGCTGACGTGTTTTTGCGCGATATTATTGGCTTACAATTGAAACACAATTAAAGGGAAATATAGTAATTTCCAATTAAAACAAAATTAAATATCATTACTATTTCTTAAATTAGATTATTCTTGCGGGCCCTAAAATCGTAAGACGATTTAGGACAATGAAACTATGTACGATGTCACTCAAACTCAATGAAATATTGGAATTGTGGGGAAAAAAGTAGAAAGTGATTTAGTCATGACATTTGTGGTTATCGTGTTACAGCTGGCGAACATATGGACCTTTATGAAAACATTCCGGTCATCGGTTCAACAACAGCCATGATGCCCCCTAGTATTACGGTCACGAACAAATTGCCTCTCGGGTGATTTCAGAGATCCAACGTGCAATACTCGTTCAACCACTAATCCTAAACGCTTTTATTACGCACAAGACATTGAACAATACACACGCCTATCTTATATAGGCAAAACACGTACCATCAACACCTATCGATGCACGTATATCCGATATGTGAAACGATTTCGTGTCAACCGAAACGCTCCCACCCTTCAACAAGCAGCGATGGTTTGATCGACATTGACGAATTACAGATATCGTCTGACATTCATATATTTTGTTGTAACGATTTTGCCGTATCCAGTCTTTTTGTTGCTTCGTGCGCTTGTGTTGTGCCACGCAGTGGTGTTCAGCATATCCTTCGAAAGCTCATGAGTAGCGCTCATCGCTAATATGTTTCACACCTCTACCAAAACATTTAACTTTACATCACGCATTCTGTAGCATTTACGCCTTCAATTATGTCCTGTTTGAAACGCGTTTAATGCTGGTGTATAATAATGAGACCAATCCCATTGAAGGCGCTTTTGCTGAGTTCGTTCTACATACAGACTATCTTGATTCTTCCTGCTTTTATCTCACATAGCCACCTGATCAAGCCGCCGGTATGCAACTGCCGCCCAACGACCGAGTTCTGTCTATCGTTGCAAGCGCTGTGGACAGATTTTCAAACCTGTTAAGTCATTCCAACAGCTTTGGTACATGCAAAATCAGGTGACTTTCTTGTCCATCCATCGTCGACATTTACAGAATGAGGTGTACTTTCAAATTTTCAATATACATTTACATCCGATTACGTCAAATAAACGAATTAAGTTAAGAAATATGCAGAATGTATTACTTAAGGAATCGCACATCATTTACGAATACACGAGAAATGCAAGCGTTTCCTACGGCGTAAACGACTCCATAAACTCAAAAATATTTATGTAATCTACCTACTGATATATAGGGTAGTGGTTTCAAACTGGAATATTTTGACACTAATTGACGCCAAGCAAAATATTTACTGATATTCCAACGCTGCACGGAATATTAATCTGGTATGCTAATGTACCCTCATCTTTTCCGTTTATTAAATTGTGAATCACATTATTTAATAAATCTCAATTTTACCGAATGCCTCACAATAATATTATATACCACCAGCTTTTGACACTGATAAGTTTCCATGTTTTCGAAAACAGCCTTTTGAATGGCAAACCAGACGTAGAAAATGTAGATAAACACAAGGATTCGCAATGATTAAGAAACTCATCTTATTGATAAAAAACGGTTATAGTATTATAACAAATAAAAAAAATGTTATACCATTAACACGAAGATTAGTTCAATATCGATGAAGGGCTATTTAACAGAGAGCACGCAATTGTCGACATTTGACTCCTGTGTAAGTTATGCCAAAATAATTTGATGAATATCGCATCTAGCTTTCTTCAGCTAATTATTTCTATCCCACATTGTGTCACATCATTAGCATCCACCAGTCCAGTTTAAGCGAGCTCACGTGACCTTAATTTCCTTTTGTTGCTCCATATAGATCACATTCATTTTTTATTTTGCACTTCTCCCCGAAATCTCGTAATTGACTAACTACCAATAGCTTACATATTACAAAGCGAAAATCTTATTGATTTTACGGCGACTTTATGGTTACTGAGAAGACAATATTCTACTTTGTTTAGTCATATTACCAGCATGGATTGCAGAAGGATTTCCTTTACTTATCGGAAATATCAAAATAACTGTTCTTAATACATCTTTGACATTTGACATACTATCCTTGAATCGTAAAATATATTATAGGAATGCTTACTCTAAAGCAAATCTCGAGGTGATTTCGCGTCAAGCAATGAAAAGCTCACACTTTAAGAGCTAGTTATGAAGTAGTAGATTCGATTTAACTGTTTCAAGCCTCGCCTATGTGCGCTTGATTTCTTTAAGTTATTTGGCACTCGGCCAGTGACATGCATCAGATAGTAAATAGCGAGAAACAATAAATTCGTCCATTGAATTATTTCAGAGCTTGTCACGAAGTCGATCAGCTATTTTGTTTCTAGCGCACAAAAATATTGTAGAAGCTTCTTATTGCAACATTTGTCATCATTCTTTCATTAAAGGTGATCTCACTATTTGCATCGAAACTTTGTAACGGTATGCTAGCAATGAACCCAGTATTTCCATGTGCAAACCGATGCCCTTATAATTCGTATATTTGGGAATGCGGAACTTGTCCTCCACATCTGCATCATTCAAGCCAAGTATATCATTGATGAATCCCCGTTGTAGCCGATCGTGTGTGCGCTGCAATGCTTTCATCAGCTTCTAAAACTCCCGAAAGTTTGAAAATTCGAGCATCTCTCTTCTTTGTTTTGTCTCGTTACTGAGCGTTTCAGGCTTTTTCCCACCAGGGCACATCCGCGAAAATACTTGCAGTAGTATCCGAACGTGACGTACACAGGAGAAAATCGAATAGTAAGATCCCTTTCCTAGTTGACCGTGATATTTAGCAGTCTTGGCTGGTACAGATTTGATGAAGTAGGTTTACGATTCAGTCGTATCAATGATTCTTGTTCCCCCGGCTCCAAGTCAATGTTGCTTCACAACCTTTTCCATTCTCCTTTATCGTGCTTTAGCCTGTCCGCTAGAAAGGTGGCACTCGCTTCCATTACGTTGGTGCAAATCACTCTTAGTCCATAGAGAGACTGCACACAGCGTGCATGACGCTTTCGCTTGCTGTAAGAAGTTTCAACTGCCTTAAATCGAATACCTATCGTGTCCCCTTTTTGAGTATTTTGCATCGTGAATTTTGGTTTTGAACCTGAGGGTTTGTTTAGAACCCGAAAAGTGATAGGAATATGAAAAGTTCATAGGGTAATGGTTTGCATCCATGGTGGAAATGAAACAAATGAATTCAGCACACACATGCTTCAGATGGTTAAGCTAATCGGTAAATCACTTTTATTGAAACAACTTCGGTAAAATGTTATTTCTTAATTTTATGGAATTACTTTGTTACCAACTGATGCACCCTTTTTGTTTGACTAACCAACTGGAGACAATGGACGACTAGACGCAGGCAGTTGATGATGTTGGTTGCGTTCATGCGTGTTACTTGAACATATCAAACGCGTTTGATCTCGTGGACCATTCTATACACAGAAGCAAGGTGCACGATGTTTGTATTAATGGATGCCTTCTTTCCTGGCGGAGAAATTACCTTCCTGATCGCAAGGCAATTGTACGTATTGATGGTGTGATGTCTGGAGAAATCTAAGCCACTAGCGGGATCCCACATTGTTCGCTACTTGCTCCGGTTCTCTTTTTGGTCTACATCAACGACCTTCCGAAATTTCTCACAGCCAAAATAGTTCTCTTTGCGAATGATGATAAACTTTGGATGCGGATCACGTCAAGCGTGGAATGTTTGTGCTTGCAATGCAATTTAGATATATTGAGCAGCTGGTCAGAGCGAAACAAAACTTCCATTCAACGTCAGAAAGTGTAAAATGTAGCTAATTCATAGATTTATTCATAGATTATATGCAGGTAAAAAGCTATGCTTTACAAGACCCACAAAAATGTACATCGGGTCGGATGGTAAAAAATATCAAAATATTGTTAGATTATTTTCAAACATAAAAAACATACTTTTCCATGTGGATATCTAGTGATTTTTTGAAAACTTCAACAGTTCCAGATTGTACCACATGAGTAGGTAAACTGTTCCACAGTTGCACATTGCGAACGGAAAATGCATATTTGCGGCAGTTTAACCTGCTATGCTGTTGGTAAAGTTTTAATTGGTGACCTCGCAGATGTGTGTTATGGGAAAAATGAAACAAATGACCGCAAGGATGATTTGTTTGATTAAGCACTGTCCAAATGAATATAAGTGCTCCTCGTTTCCGTCTGTATTCAGCCGAATGCAAATTCAATAATTTAAGTCGCGTTTCGTATGGATAATTTGATAGTCCCAGGACGAGTTTTGTCGCTCTGCGCTGTGGAGTTTCTAATAGCAGAATATCTTTTTTTCAACCAAGGATCCCATGCCGGTATAGCATATTCAACATGAGGACGGATGTTCGTTGAAATCAATTTGCAGGCAATATTGGGGTCAAACGAACAGGGACTCTTCTGAGGAGACCCATGTTGTTTTCAGCTTTGCAGGCAGCCAGTAGACATTGCCATGAGTTTCCTAAGTCTGATTGGATAATCACACCTATATCTTTTCGGAGGAGGCGAGTTTAATAACTGTACGACCAGGATAATATTCTTTGATGGACTTGCTGTTAAGATACAATAGGCTGCATTTCTAAGCATTCAGGGGCATTTGGTTGTCTAGGGACCAAGTGTGAATCTTATCGAGATCCCGTTGCAGGTTCTGCGTGTCGTCTGTCGAGTATATCTTGCGCCAAAGCTTTGCGTCATCAGGGAAAATAAGCACCGACGACTGCAATACAGTAAGCAAGTCGTTTGTATATATTAAAAACAAAAGCGTTCCGAAGACTGATCTTGTGGGACACCACGGGAAACTTTAATCGACTCAGGTAGTTCGTTTTTGAATCTCACGTACATCTCACGAGATATCAACCATTCTTTAATCCATGCATGGGGTTTATCCTATACTCCGTAGGCCAGTAGTTTCGAAGAAAGTATTTCGTGATTCACACGATCGAAGGCTTTTTAGAAATCGATATAAATTACGTCCACGAAGTTGCCGGCATCAAATAGTTCAGACCAAGATTCTTTTACTAACAGCAAGTTTGTGAGGCAAGATCGTTTTTTCCTGAATCCATGCTTTGGCTCGGAGAATAAATTATTAATCTCAAAGTGATTCCGTAAGGCATTAGCTATGATGGCTTCCATTAATTTTGATAGCACTAGTGATAACGCTATCGGGCGATAGTTTAATGGATCATTTCTTTTCCCACCCTTGTAGTTGGGACTAATCAGGGCAGTTTTCCAAGTTTCTGGTACAAAGCTCTGCTCAAACATCATCGTTAATACGTCAGATGTCGGTATTGCCAACTCGGAAAATAGATTGTACAAAATGTTTGTGTGTATATTGTCTATACCGGTGAGCCTGTTCTCTTCATCGTCATTAATTTTGTTTGAACAACGTAGGGGGGAAACTCCACCCCGTGAAGAATTGGCAAGCTGCATCTGTCAGAAATTAAAGATTTTCCATGGGTCGACACTTGTGAGAAACTGATTCGAATTGTTTTCGGAAAACTTAAGCGCAATTTTTAAATGACGTCACTATTCCAGTACCAGAGGCCAGTGGCGGTATTCCCATTTTAACCTTCCGGAGATCGTTGACGTGTTTATACAATGCTTTGGGTTTTATAATGAATTCTTCGACAAGACTGATTTGGTAATCTTTTCTGTCTCTTTAAATGAGCGAGCCACACTTATTTCGCAATAATGTGTAGTAGAACCAAGTTATCCCAGATGGATCGTCCAAGGTTTTGTTTTAAAGTCAGGTTTTTATTAATAATTAGTATATGACGTTCGTCCAAGTATTTGGACCAGGCATTGTCACGCTTACATATACATTACAAAGTACTGCTTCTGAGAGGCATTTTGGACGCTATTTGCTAGATAATATTTTCACTTCAGATGATAAGTCAATGATAATACGAAGTTGGCTGTCAAAAGTTTCCCAGATTTCCTTAGCTGATTTGAGTTCAAGGAAATCCCATCGATTTCCAGTAGCAAGAGCTTGAAGCAAGTCATAGTTCACAGTTGTATACGTTCATGATAATTTTTGCTGGTTCGTATTGATAAATATAATCAAATGTCATAACAGCATAATCACTTAATCTGAGTGGAGCTCTATATGAAACAGATTGTATCATGAGTTCTTCGTTTGTAAGTATGAGGTCCAGGATAGATGGGGTTTTTTCAGATCGAAATCGCGTTGGTTGTTGTACATGGTTGTAAGGAGGAGTGCAAGTGATTATTTCTTGAAGAAACCTTTTGAATGAATCGTCACCTGTAATGTGTGTTGCAAGTGTCGCTACATTAAAATCACCGAGGAGGAGCGAATGTGAGTATGTGAGCTTCAATGCAAAACGTATTGCATTAGAAAAAACAGTGTCAGCGGCAGATGATAAAGAAGGGGACGATAAAGCAATGCTAAGAGGCACTTACGTTTATCACGTAATTCAAAAGAACAAAACAATGTATCCGGGAGATCTAACTCGGGGGAGAGAAGTATAATGCAGTTTAAGATTTCATGTATTTAGAGGAGGACACCGCCACCTGTTGTTGCTCGATCTTTTCTGTAAATCATCAAGTGAGTGATTTTGATTTCAGAGTCGTGTATAGAATTACACAACCAGGTTTCTGTCACTGCAATCAAATCCCAAGACACCACGGTCGCACGTGAATACAGTTCGATAAACTTGCACAGAAAGCTCTGAGCATTGGTGTAACAGCATTATAGACATTTGATTTTTGTTGCAGATGAAGAGCACATTATAGTGGATTCGCCGACCCAGAATTGGTCGTCTGCTCCACGTTTTTTGTCTCAGGTGCATTTGATTGACTTGGTAGCGAAGTCATCTCAGGAACAATAGTGTTCGTGCGTTTAATATCGTACACAGCCCGAATACGAATTTTAGGAGGTGCAAATGTTTGACATTGATACCACGCCTCGAGTATTCTATCCTTCATTTCATCTGTGCGGAATGATATTTTGAGAGTAGGAGGCTGATAAGTTTCATTTTTTGGTATAAGGCGCATAACGTGAGTAGTTATTATGCCCGTTAAACCTAGGATCTCTTGTAAAAATCTCCAATCACTGCAATCGTGTTTCAGACGTTTGCTGGATTCTACTCCGTTCGAAATGGGTACACCATGAACTATAACAGCTCAGGCGATTTCTAGCCTCTTTTACTAGTTGCTGATTATTACGACGAGTTTTCCGTTATTTCCGCGGAACGTCCGGAAATATTCGCACAGTCGATTGATTCACAACTGAGAAGGATGAGGCGAGCAACATATTTTCTTCATCTTGGAACGGACATGATCACTACACGCAGTAACCTGGGTGTGTTCGCACGAGGTGAGTTCGGTGGTCTAAACAATCGCGTCAGCGACGTTCGTGAGACAGTGATGTCTGAGCTTCTGCAAAGGTCATTCCATTGTTTCCTGTCATCTGTTTCGAGTTGCGTTAGCGATGGCGAAGTTGATTCAATGAGATTACTACAAATGACCGTTAGATCTTCAATATTTGTCTTTTCGGGGTCTTATTGTTCAAACTGTTCGGCCTAAGCTTACGCATATCCTTCGATGATTCAGCACTTTCATTCACTTGACTAAAGGTCTTATTCGCAGACTCATCGCTCGTACCGAGTTGTTGAAAGTGACGTTGGTCGATTTCTTGATAAATCAGCGTTTCCGTAGTAGTTAGCGCTTCCCTGTGATACTTGAGTTTAATGTGGTTAGGGAATGCGTTTAAAAATGATTCCGGCGCTTTCTGACACGCAAATTTTTGGAAAGACTCTAACGTTTTTTCAAGCAGTTTAAGGTTCGCCTCTCCAGCGAACATGCGTCTTTCCATAATTGAATCAGAGTTTTCAGATATTGATAAATCACTAGTTACTTTCAATCTGCATAGATTACATATATAGCAGATGCCTGGTAATTTTTCAATATTGATTAGAGTCACAGATTCAGGTCATAAATACTTTTTCACAGTTCGCATGAATAATAATTAAACACAAGTGACATTTAACTTCACGCGATATGGGACTTACAAGCTTTTGACAAGGTTTACACTTTTGACTAGCCTCGTCGTCAGGTCTGTTAAAGGTCACGTCAGGTCCGTTTGAGTTCACGTTGTCAGTCATCGTTACAATTTCTCGAGATCTAATCGATACACTGGGTGAAGCGGTCGATAATCGATCGGTGTCTCTCGGTGGAGTGCAAGAACGAGTGGATGCGATACAGGGCAATCCAAGTGACAGTAAAATGGCGTACACTTTAACGTAAAGGCTGTTATGTAAGATATGATCCGACAGTGTTAAAATAACTGTCATTAAATAGCAAATAGCGAGATCTTTCTGATGGTATCCGAGTTGTTGCGTTATTATGGATTGGATGCAATGTTGCATGCGTTTGTAATGTTGGGTAGAAATTTGAAAATTTTGATTTTCAAGGATTCACGTTTTTCCAACTTCAAAATAGTATATTCCGAATGAGGAAGTTGAGACAAGTTCAATGAGTGAGCAATAAGATCCAATACGCACACAAACTTCGCAAAAATTCTTAAGAATTCAAGGATTCGTGGATTTGTGGTCAAAAAGTTAATACTTTACAACACCACAGGATTACGGTATGAATAAAAACATGAAAAATACCATAGTATAAATGTAAAAGAGAATATCAAATGTGAGGCTCACAAATAATGTTAGTTTGCAAGTCAAAGTCCCATTTCGCTTAAAAAATTCTCCAGACAAAGATAGTCCACCACATGTTGGGGTAAGAATTTCCAAAGAAATATAGCACGTACGGCAAGACATGGCGCCGACAATCAACACAGGAACTTAGAACGTGAAAGGACAAGGCATCTCCGAGTGTCACTTTCCGGTCACACAGATTAAGTGAGTGTTTAATGGATGGCCTTTAGTAGCCACAATTCTTTAGGTAAAAAATAATGTCGCGTCGTATCCTCCTCTCGGTAAAGTAGCATAGACCCAGACTTCGTAATATTTAGGTGTACAGAACATTGCGAAGACACATTACTAACTTTGTTGCAATGGATTCCAATCCATTTAGACGCGTCTCAATAACATTCTCACGGATTTTCGCCTCCGAAAATGACACCGTTTGCTTGGTTTTGCAAGCCTGGAAACGTAACAAGCACCGGGATAAACTTTTCCATTAATAATCGATACCAACTACGAGGTAAGCGATTTGTCGCATTTAGCATGAACTTTCGAAAAACAATCGCAACACGTGAAGGAATTCGCAATAGGACTAACCGACTTTTGGCAAACCGTACACATGGCTTGGTGCGTTTTCTATCCGTTTCTGGGTCCTCCGGTCAGGGTTGTGTACAGTACTCTTCAGTTGTGTGTGCGCAGGCAGTGGTTCTGTCGAGCAATCGATAATGAAGATCGTGAGCGCGACGAAAAGCTTGTTCACTATTAGGAGCATAGTCGGAATAAATTCCGGCGATACGCTTCGGTAGTTGATCGCACGATGTTGAATATATACCCAGTTGACGGCGAAGAATAAGATCTTTCCGATGACGTTAACCCCTTTAGGGATTAAAAAGTATTAACAACGTTAACTGCAATCATGAAAGAAGACATAGCTCCGATGGTTTGAATTATAATAACTGAAAGATAGTATATTTTTACTAGCAATAATTCGAATGAAACAGAATTCCAAAAACTAATAACCATTTAAGGACGAAAAGTTAATGTACAAAATATTGAGACACAAAAAAAAATTGATCACTACAAGACAACAGCATATATTTAAAAATATAAATTTTTCATCCAACATAGCCAAATACAACTTCGTGTACTTCGATTCCATGGTTGATTACAGAATACGTCACCATGAAAATGAATTCAATTCAATTCATTACAGTTTCTCACTAGATAGTCGAGCGTCTGGATTTCCTTCCAACTGAATAATACATGACAGCGTTCACCTTCGCCCCATTCTCAAAGCAAAAAATCTACCAAAAAGACGGTGAATGAGTGAAAAAAACATAAATTTATTTCTGTTTTTCAATTTATGAATGGAAGGAAAACAGAGAACAACACAAATAAAAGTACAGTGATATATCACACACCTATATATTTATTCGGTCAATACACGCGTGACATTCTCATTATACTAGCACATTCGAAGTTCAATCTCAAAAACCTTGAAAATGATGAGTATTTTTCGTTTATACTAGTCAATCGATTCAATAGTTATTATACCTCAAGGACAAAATAATGACATTTTCAAATATGCCCATGTGGAAGTCGCGCAAAAATAAATCGCGCAGCAAGAAAAAAGATGGACAGCTCCCAAAGAAGGAATTCATATTTAATAACTCCGATTGCATCATATTTTGCAGCCAGGTAATTTAACCAATTTTGAAATTTTAGAATAAGACAACGAAATATGCTACGAAATTGACAATTGAATCGATTGGTAATGAATATTTTACACTTGATTTTTCCTAGACTCCCAAAACAATCCGATATATTTTTTCTTCAAACATCATACTTGTTATGATCTACTACCTGCTTCTGCAAAATTATTGATTTTAGACACAGCTTTAAACGTAAGTACACAATAATTTTGCGAGAGTAGACAGATTAAAAAAGCATTTTACGCACTGGTTTACAATAATGTTCGTGCTGCGTTATTATGGAATTCAGTACGTCAATCTCTGACGGGTATTCTCACCATCACGGATTTTATCAGGGTGTTGGTGAACAACTTTCAAAATAAGATAACCAATACTGATGATGTTGAATCCTTGTCAATTGAAAACTGGATAAGTAAGTTCACATGATTGTTACTGATACAATTTTGAAATGTAATTTTTTCGGTTACACATTTCTTCGCATTTTACGATATGCCGTACGTTCAAACATCTGATAGTCTGATTAATAGTTAACTGGCATCAGTTTTAGCAGCGTGTATAGATCAACAACCACACTAAAATGTTCGTTCAATTTTATCAAGATTTCTAAACATGTATTGGATATCATTATCATTTGAATTATAAGAATGAGCGTAACTGAAAGGACAAAAGCCTTATTCGAATAAAATTAATTGTAAGAGATCTAGTGTGTATGCAAAATGAAATATTTAGGCGTATAGCGCCGTTTTAAAAGTACAGAACGTATATGGCTGATCGGCAGAAGCATCATTATATATTTTGTTAGAATGTAGTGAAGAATAGCCTAATAGCAACACAATTTACGTTCCATTAGTTGATAGTTTTGCTGAATGGGACAAACGATGATATGATATATGATATCCTTTGGTATATAACAATATCATATGGAAGTGGAATGTTATTGATATTGAAATGCACAATGCCACGAAACAAATAAATATCATATTTATCATTGAAATTTAACTTGATCTATGAAGCTATTCTTTGATTAAATTAAAGTAGGTGTATGAAAGATAGAGAAGCGTATTGATGATAAAAATGAGAGCAAATGGATAAAACTAACAAATCCGTTGCAATATAAAATCTTGAAGCTAATTTGGGCAACATGGTTCAAAATCCTTAGAGTTAGCATGATAATCGCAAAGAATTAAATTGTCGCATTTTCAAACAAGGAACGTTTCTTGCAATTTTGAACAAAATATTTCGGTGATTTTTCCATTCGCTATAGCGTTTTACACTTTCAAGGAGAGCAAAAATTAAGTACAACTTCAAAAGTAGAGGGATTTAAATTATCTGGTTTCAATTAAATAGCTTGATTGTGTTTAAAGATGGCTGTATTATCCCACGAATCACACTACGTGATCATTTTAGTCAGAAGCTGGAAACAATGTCTATTTCCCAATATCAAATAGACGTTATATATATATATATAATAACGTTTATTTAATATTGGTAAATAATATATATAGTTCCATAAAATGGGTATAAAAATGTCGTGAACATGAAGAAAGAAATTGCTTAGAATATATCCGTCTTTAGCAATACCGTGAATATTCTAAAGTCTATAGAAAGCTTACAATAGTGATCTCGCTCAATTGTACTGGTGTTTTCGGTTTTATTGATGCAGAGGTCATTTAGCTGGGTAATAGTTTAAAAAAGAGCTGCTTTCAAAACGAACTTCGACATGTAGATTAATGGTCACCCTAGGCCATACTCATAAAACTGCATGATGTTGAATTTTTATTCGCTACACGAATATGCTCCACATTTCAAACAAAAATGTAGAATTGAAAGTTCACGAATGAATCCAACAGGCAATAAATATATAAGGGAGAAAATTACCGATTAACTATTCTTCAGAAACAAAACGTTTTTCTTGTGGTCGTTCTTTAATCGTGCATTTTGTTTGAACAAGAAAGATCTCATCTTTTAAATAAATTCTTTTATTCGAGCAATTACCCTAACTTATATACATTTTGACGCTATCATGTTTTCCGGAAGACTGTGATTCATTGATTTAAAAGGGTTTTATTCTAGGAAGAAAATTTACATTTACATTTTCATCACACAATTTTTTGACAAATATTGAAATCTGTAAGCTTACTCAGCTCAAATATACCTTCATTAAATCAATGTTATGATTGGTTAAGAAATAATTTAGCCGATACTTTTGTTCAACGTTTTTTTATAATGTCATGACGACGATATGTATGCTGAGGAGAGGGTAGTTTTCAAGAGTTGAACTGCAGCTATCCGTGTATATTCGTAGTACAGTTTCATTTTGCCAATTATCTGGTATGCTCATACGTGACCTGAGATTCGAATGTCGCTTAACGTTTGTGCTAACCCAAGATCCTACAAAGTCGAGTGTTTTACTTTATCCTCTTTATTCCGGTCGTTTAATTTCGTCTTGCTTCGTCAGCGTCATTAACTACTACTAATAGATTCTGATTTCAAAACGAAAAACAACCAGCAAGTTGTCATTGGTGTATTGCCGAAATATTTCAAACATTCACATTAAACCTATTGTAGGAGTTAGCTTAGTACTCACAAGAAGCTTACTTTGTTTTTTCAAATAAGAAGTAATCGTCGACTATGCGAATTTACCGTGGCTTCTTCCCACACAGTAAAAATCATTCTTATGCGGTAAGATAAATTTGAAGTTTGCACAGCTTAAGGCTAGCTTCAGGCTAGCTTTTTAATTATAACTGAATCACCAATAAATCTCGCAGGCTCACTGTAGCAAAACAATGCTCTATTTCTTAAGTAACTCAACATTGATGGAGTACTACTTATTTAGTAGAAAGACTAGCAGATAGTTGTATAAGCAGATTGAACTATGCTGCAGTGTTGAAAAATTTCAGTTAGGCAGTCACCAATGATAGATTGATTTTTGAAAATGTGTTCAACATTCATGTACATATCACACATTGTCATTATGTGTCGTATGTAATAATGAAAACTAGTGTCACTTTCATATGATTTTTCATTCATTTCACTTTTTCTTGAGCATCTTCAATGCAATAATACATCCCTTTGATTAACATAGATTGAACCGATGGTTCCAGCGTTTAGATATAGTTCAAAAGTATTGGCAACTTGAATTTCAGCAGATTTGGATCCCATTGTAAAGTTCTACATCTTTTCAGTGTTTGAGCTTATGATTCTGCGAATTAATTAGCCAAGCAAATTTCTGTGTTTCACTATTTTCGTTTAAGCTGGATGAATACGCTTTTCCTTTATGTTATTTACTCTTTTATACCGTAAACTTAGAAAAACATGTAATCAACCATCACGTTGCCAGATATTATTTAAAAGGTTTTGCTGATATAATAAATTGAACATCAGCGTTCGATTATCGAGAATAAGTGAAGCTAATCTAAAAACAGTGATCTCTGTAAGCTTCCATTTCAATGCTTTGAGGTAGGTTCCACATTCATTTGTCTAATTAGCCGATAATCTAACCCTCTTTCTCTGTCCATACGTCCATCTATATGCCCGCTTGAACTTATTTTTCTGATACCACACTCTGAATGCAATAATAACAAAAGTGGAAGTAGAATGTCAGGGCGATAATATGTACAACAATAAAATGAGTCAATAGGATATTTTCGGGAAGACAGCAACTTTGTTTCATGAAATAACCAACTACTTGGATATCAAATCTTTATTCGGGATAAATAACATCAAATTCAGCGAATTTAATTGTTATCGCCTGAACATGTAAGGTACCCTGGATTCTACATCTTCTGGGATACTATCAAGTTCACGTGTCTTGAACAGTTCTGCCTTCATATAACTGTAACTCACTTGGTCAGATTCATACATAGCATGGTTATTTATAATATGGTAACGGCTAATTTTGATATACTTACGAAGATATGATGCTTGCTAACTTCATGACACACAAAGTGGATTGTAAAATATATATTTTTGGAGCTCAATGACAGGTTTTTCTTCCTTTAGTGGCAGAATTTTATTCACGTTGTGTCAATGAGGGAACATTAAGCGAAGTCAGATTTCATCTTCCTTGAATTTGTGAAAACGTTCAAATTGATATTTCAATGTGAAGTTAAATCACCTTCTATACCAATTCTCACTTTATCTTTTCGTAACTAATAACAGCTACCATTACAGTTTCATGCAACTTCCCGATAGCTGCTTTGCGTTAAATTAGCTCAAGAGTTTAGATCATTGTATTGTACGAGATTCCTGGGGAAGTTAATGTTTGTATAGAAAATTATTGTATCTGCATTGTTTTAAAAATGCTTCGCTGAAACACTAGAATTTGACATTTGTTCTAAGCTAAGAAACCGTCGCGTGCTGAAAGATGCTATCACTGGATAAAGTTTTGATTTATTGAATTGTTTCGAAATCAGTTGCGTTAAAATTAGAAATCCCAATTTAAATTCTCCATATTCATATTCCCGTTGGTTTATAAAACAAATAAATTTACAATAGGTTATCACTCGTTACATTCGATCCATATTTTACTGTATGACCTTTATCAAACCATTAATCGTATTTCAAGCACAGTCTCGCAGAGGGGTGCCGCATCCACTGATATCGGTTTCACCGGAAACCTCGCTACTTGAAGCTGCTCAAATTCTCATAAAATACCGCTACCATCGTCTACCGATTATCGATCCGGTCTATGGCAATCCACTTCACATTTTGACGCACAAACGAATACTCAAGTACATCTATTTAAACGTAAGTTGCATGATACGTGAAACCATTCATTGTTGTCCAAAGTTGAAGTCATTCCACCATTCAAAAATCTATGAGCTGATTAATTAGTCAACGATTATCGACTTCATTTCATTGTTCCAAATCACGGATGGTAAATTCAATCCCGTGACATGCGCTATCGCTCAAGTGTTGTGCTTGCATTAATGGCCGCTATCAAGTATGATGTGATGCGAAAGTTGTGTTCTGGTGCACATTCTATAAGACAAATAATGTGAAAGTACTTCATAAATAAGTTATTCGATCAAGTCGCAATCACATTCCATTCGTCGCTTTAAGCTGAGGTGAAAAGTGTCATTATTTCCAGTAAAAATGTCTGTTAATCAGTGGTCCGCGTTTGACAAGGTTGCATTGTATCATCAAAAAACCTCTTATGAAGCGCACGGTGTCTTGACAAAATTCTTGTTTTCGTGTCTGTCGGTGCTTGCAACAGAACAACTGGTTTCTTAAATGTGTCGCTGTCGTCCAAACGTATTGCCTAGTTACCCAGTTGCATTAATCTGCGTATGCATTATGGAGACAGCGCACAAAACCAACGTAGAATACTACTCAACCTACCCTCGAAACTTCAAGAAAAGTCAACAGAGGGGCATGACGAACGTGGTTTAAAGTATTCCATTTGCAGGATGCAAAATATAATTTGTGGGTTAAACGAGAAGAAGACATGTAACAAGACTCCATAACCGTAAATCAATCGTCAAACGGCATGATCACAAATCTCTATTGCCATTGCGTGTCGATCGAGAAGGACAACTAAGCTATAGTACATGCTAATTTGTTTGGATGCAGATAATCGATATATGCGCTAAATGAAAAAGCACCAACGTTAGACAGCTTCAAGCAGCATGGCACCTGATCTGTTATTCTGTGATAGTGAAATGGATATTGGCTTCAAAAAAGCTATATGGTTTATGCAAATCTTTCAATAGGCATTCCTTATTATTAAAGAGTTGAACGAAAAGCATAAGCGTCATCTGAACTATAAATCGTAAAACTTGAGCAATGAAGAGTGATTTGTTCGAAATCGATTAACTCAAGATCATCACATTAGCCCTGGGCTTAATTAGTTTATTAACGACAACAATAGTCGGGTTTCGAAAGATCTACTCTATGGTGAGTTGAAATCAGGAACTTGGCCATTGGGCAGACCGCACCTGCGGTACAAAGATCTTTGCAAAAGAGATATGATAGCTCTTTGCGTTGAACCCGCGAGTTGGGAAGAACTTACTCTTGACCAAACATTGGAGACATTGTGTAAAGCGTTGTCTGCAAGCCATGAAGGAGCAGATACAGCTCTTGGCTGCTGAACGCAGATCACGCCGCCGGCGTGCAACTGATGCAATTCAACCGAGTTCTGACTATCGTTGCAAGCGCTGTGGGAGAGATTGTTCTACCCGAATCGGACTGCTTAGTCATTCGAAAGCTGTGGAACATGAAACAAATCATGCGATTCTGATGTACATCCATGGTCGACATCGACCGAATGAGGCTTACAACAACACTCACGACAACTTGTTTCCACAATGGTTACTTCGGACGCGGCCTTCACATACGTCGATATATAACATCATGCAATATGAACATATTTGCTGATAAGTTGTTAACTTTTGAATATTGAAATGTCAGAATTCGTTGAAATTCATTACTAGCATTTATTAAAAATATTATTTTAATTGTTCGAATGGCTGAATTCTGTTTATACGCGTGATTTTAAAACAACATTCTTAAATAATGACATACACTCCTCTGTAAAGTTAAATATCCTGAATCCATCTGATCTGTTTGGACACAATTTGAAAATAACTTTTATAAAGTTCATGCCTGCTATCACATAGGCGCTGCAAAATAGGGCACACTTTAATGTGAATGCGCTGTCCCCGAGCCTGTTCTTTCTCCTGATTGCGAAACTAGCTTGTGCACGCCAATGACACGCGATTTCTCATTGAAAATATGAGATAACATGAAATTTTTAATCGCCCTTTGGAAAGGAAAGGTGATATTCATCGCAGAACGAAAATGTGTGGCAATGCTACTAAAAGATAAACCAAAAGATTGCTCAACAAGTCATGGTGGTCTAATTTCAATTCAGATATCCAATCCAAAATAATGTGAAGTGTTTGTAGGGTTGTAACACAGTTCTTGAATATAAAACGATAAGCGTAATCAGCGACCACTTTTTGGCTACTGGCTCAAACCAGTTTGAATCTAGTGAACAAAACGTTCGATGGGTTCGACATTCGAAGCTTTTATTGAGTTCCGTTAACCATTTTAAAATTCATTATTATTATTGCGATGTCATATAACTGAACGCATGCTTCGAACCAAATAAGAGTATTTCTCTCTCACACATACATACACTTAGATAACAATCCGGTCTTGTTTTGCTTTCCTTCATCTCACTGAAGTCATGTTCCGTTAAATTTGTGCAACGATGGTGCAGATGTTTGTGATTCAAAATAAATATTCAATTCTCCCAGTCCGAGCGATTTGACTTTCACAGATTCAACTAGTTTACTGGATCGTATGTAGAGGTTCACCGCTTCGAACAGGTTTATTGGAAAATCTTTCGTGTTGTGATTAGAAGCGTTGCTTCTAGATGTCACCATTGTTTGCTAAACTTTTGGCTCAATGCAACCAAACATGATTAAAGTGTTCACTTATTTTTAATATGTACATAAATGATTTATAAGCCCAATAGAATTCAGAAAAAAAGTGTACGTTAGACGGTGCAAGTTTTGCATTATCGGTTCCTATTATGATACTCGGAATGCAATGTGATGAAGTAATTTCAAATTTAACAACGTTTTTACCGCATAATCTCAAGGATCATTTCAAAACTTAAACTTCTGAATACGGTCCGTATAATACCTTGATTTGATCTGGTATTTAATTACCAACCAGGCTAGGCAATCAGATTCGAAAATTACTCAGAATACGATCACTATTGCATTTGAATGTGACATATAATTCCCACGTGTGTAATCAAGTTTTGGAATAATCAGCTGATTCTACCTGAACCTAATCAAACATCGGGATATTCAACTTACACATGTCTGAACATTAATAAATACAGATTATCCTATCTTTCCATCGTTGTCATAAAAAAACGTTTGACGGGCTTGATGGCCTTTATATCATCACCATCTTGTGATGAATTCTGGTTACTGAAGCATCATATAGCATTGACTGATGGGAAATTGCAGTTCACTTGCTGTACTTTTCATTTGCGGATACAACACTCATGGATTGTAAATTCAAAATTTTGGATTTTCTCATATTCTCTTTTCCCGAAACCACTTCTTAACCATTATAACTTTCGGAACATATCATGTGACTTGCCAATAATCTACGGACTAAATGGTATTGATACCCACGTGCAATCTTGTGACGAGCATGAGTTTTCTGGATCAATAGATCAATTCCCTCGCTCTAAATCACAGTTCACTGTGGCCAGCACGAAATAAATCTCCTATGTATGGTTCAACATCAAAGAAACGGAATACAGGGTGAAATAATAAACATACTAATGCTCAGTTTCTGTGTGAAAATGATGGGTTGTGTTCCATTCAAACCTCATCCCGGTTTTTCCAGTGTCAAAATAATCATCTTTTTGTTAGTTTCACACACATGCATAAACATACATAAAGAAATTTAGGCAGAATGATATCTGGTAACCTCGATTTGCTACATTAAACCCGAATGCAATGAAGTCGCAGCTCATTTATCTAGTTGCAAACTTTGGCCAGATGTTCCCCGAATATCCTGACACTTACACAATTTTCGCAATGCAATTTTGTCTACAACTATTGGCTATCGCTTTTGGCCGCGAGCCTAATGTTTTATTTTCGAAATTATGATACCCTTTGCTCTAAATATTGGTAGCAAATTATTGATGTTAGCCGATAGAATTTGTAAACTATTTCAACCTGGTACGAACAGAAAGCAAGTTGTTAGATTCATAAAAGTAATTTACAGATATAATCTGCTCAATGCTAATTACGAACGTCAGTTTTGCTATACGGATTACACCAGACTAGAAACGTGATTCATTATTCTGGATTTTCGATAAATTTTCTATTGGAACCCTGCCCAAATTACACTCACCGGCGCCTTACACGAAAATTACATTTGAATAATATGGTGGGCTACAATTTATTCATGAATGGAATATAAATGGCATCGGTTAAAAAGATACATTCACAACGAACCATCTCCTCCGAACAAAAAAACGTTTTTGCTTTATTCCATAGGAAGCAGCTACTTGGCTAATGCATTATACTTCTGTCACTTGAAAATGTTTCTGTGGGGGATTATGCTCATTTGTGAACGGAAAATATGGACCAGCCCACCAGTGCGTGCATGCGAAAACTGCATGCAAATGAGCTTTTATGTTCCTGGTCATGGGTTCAAACCCTGTCTACCTGAGGTCTGATTATGTGATTGAACAGGTTACAGCAGTACGAAACCTTATCCAACGTGGCATTAACAGCGCAACTGTTTACCATTCTTCCAATTGTTTCAAGTGATGGGATCCTGATCCTAGTCCCTACCTGATCAGTATTGCAACCAGCACGCCAACGGGTCGTTGGGTGTGTGATGGAAATGCATTGCCAAGTGAGCTTTTTATTCATGGGCATGGGTGCAAAACCTCGGTCTACTATTGAGTTGCAAGCCTCCTGGGATTCATACGAGGTTTAACCGTAACTAAACTATAGATCAGTGGCAACCAAACGCAACTTGAAATGATTTCCTCAATTTTAATATTTTGCATCAGTCGCCGTAGTTTTGCAGAACAAAGCCGAGTATCTATTTTTTATTTTTTTTAAGTGTACCGATTATTCGAATCCTTCATAGGTCATTAGAAATGTAGAAAAACAATTTGGAAAAGGAGGATTTTTTGATAAATATGTTTATGCTATTGGTATTTGCAAAGATCAACTGTACCGTTTCGTAACAGATAAAAGCTTTACCAGCGCTTTCCATCAAACCTATTTTCCTGGTCAGTACTCTCAGACCCATACAGATGGTATTTCAATCAGGGATGAAAATGTATGGATGATAAATTTTCCTTACCGGAATCTGCTAGGCTTGCAGATTATTGTTGTAGCTTATTTTACAATTGGGTATCGAAGCTTTGTAAGATGTATATATAATGTACAACGTTGGTACATATGGACGAGATCCTGTAGTAATATTTAAGTTCGAAAATTTCTGTGGAGAAACGTCTACGATACTAATCTGGTGGTCAAAGAGACTATTCAAACTGTCACAATAAATCACCGTTTATTTTTCCTGGTGTCATCACATAATTTCGCTATTTTCGATAAAATGGCCAGAGTTTTTCGGTATAATTATAAGACTGCCATAATTAAATATACGCTCTCTTGTTAATTCAGGATCTTAATTTTTTGGATTAATTTCAGATTATCATCAAAAACATTCGTTTATTGTTAATTGTGCATGTTAGAGATATTGTTGGTTGATTTTTCAGCCATGAATGCGGTATTTCGTTTATTTATTTATTTTTCCATTCTCTAAGAATTTAAATTATGGCCTGCATTTTTCCAGATGTTCATTCGGTGTATTAACTATAGTTCTAATATATATATTCATCTATCTACCTATCTATATATTTATCTATATTTATTTTTATATCTTATTCATTTGCCGATCAATTCCTTTGATGCGTTTTGCTTTAAAATTTTGACGGATTTATCGCCACATTCATCATTAACACCGGCTCTCTAACAAGTAGAATTTGCCACTGGTATTTTCGATGATATTTTTGTATTGGATGGTCACAGTAGTTCACTATCTCCCATTTATGCAGCGCTATCAACTACCATGTGCGACCTGCTTATCGCAAACTTTGTCAGAACTTGGGCTTGGCGCTTATAGTCCTCAACTTTATACAGTGAAACCGGAAACCAAGCTCATCGATGCGTTGCGTCTATTCCTGCAAAGCCGGGTTTCTTGCCTTCCGGTAGTCGACGATTCGTACAAAGTCATAGATGTTTATTCCAAATTCGACGTTTTTGTGAGTCTCTTTTGTTTTGTCCTCGACCACTCCTTCCGATCGGATTAGCAATGAACACATAAAAAGTTTCGTATGTAGTCTACCAGGGTTTAAACTGTATTAGTTTGTTGATCGAATGACATTTTTGGCAGTTTAGTCACCGGATAAATGATGCATATTTGATGATATTATTCATGTTTCATTTTCTATGGCTATAAAATGTTATTCTGATGAGTGTAGTAACTTGTATCTTGGACAATGTAGCCACTGCTAAGGGTAATAGCAAAACGAAGCAATCCCTAAACATGAACACAGTTTACATTTGAATACGGATAATCATGTAAAGCTCGTTTAGTTAAATTTTAACGAAGAGTGTGACCTCGAAGTACAGTTTTGCTCACATTACCGGCACTTACACAACACAACCGGTTTCTGACTGTTTGCCATCATCAAGTGGAGATAGTAAAATTAGATTCGGTGAGCCGTGTAGCAGTGAAAAAGTGATGGACAACGTTAGACTTTGAAGCCACCGTTGAATTAGTTTCGTACAACGAACCACGATATTCAAACAAATCACAAAGCGGTTCCTGGTCAAGCGTTCCGGGTGTAGAAACAAGTTCTCAACGTTGTCCTAACCCATCAAATCACGGGATCATACTTTCACCCTTTGAATGACAATTACAAACAGTATCTTCCCAGTGTTGGTGTGGTATGGAAAACCATGATATTACAAATCATTTTTTACCATTACATTTGTCGGCTGAATAATATCTACCTTTAGGATTACGGGTAAATATATTAAAAGCGACGCTACTCGTTCGAACAGCCGAACCTTTTGGGCAAGTATTCTAAAAATGCAACAAATTATACCAGAATATCGTTCGAACGATTCGTTATATTTATCGAAAGACTAAAGGAAGTGGTCGAGAGTTTTCATAGGAAAGTCTTCGGATTATGACCATCAGAACAGCTTTTTAGCAAGTTGTAACATTGAGATTTCACATGAAAAATGTTTATGTAAAAAATCTAACCAACAGCAGTCTATACTGAAAAATTAAAATGCTCATAATATACCTAACGTAACATGTATTCACCCCGTTGACTACATATATATTTTAATATCTTCAATGTTCTATTCCATGTGGCTTCTATGAAGTATATGATTCTTTTTTTCTGAAACAGCTAATCAAAGTGTCAACTTATCAAGAATAAACTTGCTTCAACTACTGCACGTTACAACAGATTAAAATGGGTAACAGGTTGCAATTGTGATTGCTATGAGTAAAGGCATTTGGAACATTTCATTTCTAGGGCTTTTCCCAAAGCTTAAATCAACTCTGCTCAGAATACATTTACGTCATGTGAGATGGGATGTGTGATGTAGTGCAAAGAAACAGATTGCATTTTCTTTGCATGGAGCTTTTTTTTAATCAAATGTAGTCACTATCTTAAACTTTGATATGGCGAATGTTCGTAGAGATGCAATAGAAATAGTGCTCTTTACGTCAGTATAAAATATTGGGGGCACTTTCTTCAGCACGTTCATGTAGTTTAAACTACAACCGAAGATGACTCCAGATTATAGTCGAGATACTTATCATCCAAGGAATTTCACCTAAGCTAAGGATGCTGAAGTGCGTTTTCGGGACTAGCCCCCGGAGCATCAGAAGGTAGGTAGTCTACCGGTTTCACGCTATCTAGTATTGTAATGTCTTTCGGGTTGCCAATAGGTTCATCAGATACCCAATTGCACTGCCGTTTTGGTAACCAATTTTGGAATCGTGATAAAGCATAACACATGTAACATTTTACGGAACGCGTAAATTTTCTTTCTCGAATTGTTCATTATTCACACTCTGTTCATCTGAACCTTTTTATAAATGAATAGAGAATTCTAATCGTTGAATAAAATCGGAATTCGACTAACCTGCGGAAATCATGGACTTGTTCTTAGTATACTACTATAGAATTAAAATAGTACTTACCCTGTCCTAAGAAATGATTCAAGAGTTCAACCAGGGATGGCCTATACCGGTATGAACTATTCATTAAATAAATGATTACATTTTCGAATAAATATTATAGTTAATTGGCCTTGAGCAGTTCCTGGATGGTCGCCGAAACTTAATCAATTAACTTTTGCTTTCAGAACCTAGCAGTAACCAGAACTTACACAGATCTAGACGTATGTATTCATGCTGCATTGGCTTTCCATCGGCAAAATCGCCAAGTGAGTTACGCAACATTTTTCTTTGCTGAAGACCTCCACAATTGTTTTTAATATCACTGCGAGGTATGTAAGAACACGATAAAAACGCTCAGCTTGTTGGCGATTAATTACCTGCAGAACTTTTCCTGATATGATAGAAGATGAACAGAATGAGATAAAAATATGCTGGGCAAAACAGTTGTCCTAGTGCATAAATAATTTCTGACTGTCAAAGATTATTCATTCCTTATTAGGCCCTTGTTGTCAATAAGGAGGGTGTTTTTCTCTACTTTATGTCGCACGATGTGGTAAGGTGATGTCGTAGCAGGTGGAATGAGGGAGAGCCGGAATTGATGGCGTCTCGTCATCTTAGTTCAACAAGTGGCAACTGGAGAACATCTGGCCAATTAACAAATTTCGGTTTTATCAGTCCAACAAGAACCACGTTACCGCCTCTTTTCACACACACACACACACACTTCGATTGCCTCTCGATTCATCCTTGAGGTCATCCTGTCCAATCCTAGAATCCCACGACACAAGAGAAATCCGATTGGTCAAGCGCCTTTATTACGCACAAGACCAATAACAAAACTCACGCCAATCTTATATAAGCAAACCAAGGAGCCACAACATTGTCCTGAAACGCGCCTGTCTCGGTTGTCACTTCGATATGATCTGCCAATCGATTTCCTGCCAACCGGTACGCAATAAAGCCTTAGCACGCATGGCTCGTTTGACATACCATGACGAAAGGCAATCCATCTTCTAATGTTTCCGAACCGTTCTAACTCAACCATTACGCAACACGAATTATTAAGGGTTCGCAATTATAGTCGTCAATCTTTTCGGAGCTTCTGTTCTTGGGCATTGCCAGAGGGTGGTGCTCTGAATATCACTCGAAAGCTGGTGATTAGCATTCCTTGGTAATGCATCACATACCTTCGCAATGTGATTCCACTCACTGGCGGTCGTGACGAATTTCAACTGAGTTTTGTCCCCAGTTCACATCTGGTTATGGTGTTGCGTTGAGTGCAGTTCTAAAAATGTGCAGCCAGGAAGGATTCAAACACAGACCATCAGAATGAAATTCAAAGGTCTTAAATATCGGCCGTGCCATCACGGTCCTTTAACGAAAATTACTACCTCAAGTTGGATACGTTTGATTGTGGTTAATTTGTTATCAAACTTTATTCTCAATTGTGAGTGAACCGGTGTAAATCCATTGCACCGGAATGTCGGATTGTATTTTGGTTGCTACTCATTAAATGACAGAAAATGTATGGGAGAATTTGCGCAACATTTGTCGCATAATTTACCTCGTAAATATGGTTTCTAAATTTCAGTGGTTCGCGGTTATCCACACCAAATGTGTATATCGACCATTCTCTGTAACACTCTACGGGATCCCACTCTCTCCAAAGTGGCAAGTAACAGGAAATAGGTCGTATGGTGCCAGATTTACACAATGAGCAACTGAAGCTTGAATGGGTGGTGATACATAATGTTGCATGCACATATTCTACACTAGTTTGAATCAAAATACAACAAAGCAGGTTTTCATAGTGAAACAAGATCATGCTGTAAATAGATTTCATTTACGTTCCATCACCGGTTGCATTTTGTAAGAACTCGGTTACGGTTAAATCAAACAATCTCTTTTAACAGTGGTCTTTATATTAAATTCCCTCGCCTCACACCCGTTGATTCAACGCACATGAAAACTAGAATTGCTTTTCGCTTGATGAGAACAAACAACACAGCACAGTTGGATGACTCCAGGAAAATGCGGGATAGAGGAAATTGTTTTTTGATGTGCTAATTGGACATACTTCAAGCTTTTGATAGCATCATTTCCAATTCTCTTTTTGCAAAAATGATGTACTCAGGAATCTGTGTTCCACTGCTTACGTGATTGGGTGACTACCTATTAGATCGGCAAACACGAGTTTAAATAATCAGTGTATCAATATAGAAGATAAAAACAACCACCGGAGTTTTACAATGATCTTCGCAAGCACCGCTTCTTCTTGTTCTTTACCCATAGTCAATATCCAAAATGGTTCTGTTCGCGAAAGTTATGATCCCAATTGTGAGAATTTGTAAGGGGATTTGGAGATTCTGTCATTTTGGATAGCTGGGAATATTGTGCCATTCAATACACAGGAGATCAAGATGATCTTTCAGGTGTTTAAGCACATGTGATTGAACAAGTTGGTCGTACTAACCATTATCCAACACTGGAATACAAGCGCAACTTGTTTACCACTTGTTCCACTGTTTTAAACTATGTAGATACTGAGCGTACTGCCCCTACCTTTATCGTGCAACAATAAGAAACCGGTGGTTGAGCGTGTGATAGAAATGCACGCGAAAATTTTTCTTGAAGAAATCGACTGAGAACGGAAAGCTTGGTATACATTTGCGTAGTGAACATCTTGAAATGCGGATTAGGGGAAAGCTTAATCGAAGAGTTCACTGCCAGAATGTTCATAGACCAAAGGACGCCCACTTAGACACTTGTTTAAAACTGACACATGGGTATAGTCTAAGTCTCTACGCAACACATTCACACATTCGTTGCTGACGCCATTCCATACCGCCGGTGCTAACTTTTGGAATTCCCTATCTCAAAATGTGGCGAATTTTTCGTGCATTGCGATCCGTGAAGCAAAATATTATTTAAGCATTGAAAAGTAAGTCACATATGATTTATAATATTTAATATGGTATAATAGGGCAATCGACAGCTTAGCAAACGGAAAGGCCCCTTGTGACGACGGAATTCCACCTGAACTCATCAAATGCTGTAGAACAACATTATTACAGCCTCTTCACCATTTGCTTCTTCAGTACTGGTAGGATGAGTGTTCCACAAGAAATGCGAGGCACGTGGATCATCACGCTATTTAAGATTAAGGGTGATAGAGGCGACTGCATCAATTACAGAGGAATCTCCTTTCTGAATGTTGTAAGCAAATCGTAGGCTACAAGTGTTAGCTGATAGAGTTTACTCCGAATCTCAATGTGGCTCCCGCGGGGTAAGATCAACCGCTGACATGATCTTCTCTCGGAGACAACTTCAAGAATAGTGTCGGGAACAGCGTAAACCATTATACGCTGTTTTATAGCTTTAGAGAAGGTATTCGAATACGTCAGCAGAGAGGGTCTTTTCAAAATACTTGGTTTTATAGACTGTCCCGAAACTTCTCGAACTCGTTATTTCGTTCCACTCATGCATGAAGGGCTCAGTTCATTTTAACGGTTGCAGTTCAGAAGCCCTTGAAATTCGCTGATGTGTCAAACAAGAGTGAGAGAGCACAAACGGGATGTGCTAATCCGTGACCGGCTGTCTGCTGACGATGCAGCCTTTATTTCTCACTCCCAAGAGAACCTACAGTCGCTAATGGACTGATTTTCGTCGGCATGCAAAGACTGGGTTACCAAGAGCAAGATCAAAGTCCTTAGTCAAGGGACTGTATCGCTTCCAATCATCACTCTCGCAAATATTCCTTTTGAACCAGTACATCATTTCACATATATTGGTTTAACCACTGCGGATAACTTCTCGCTAGACACGGAGATTGATAACTAGATTGGCAGAGCAGCTGTCATTGTGTCCCGATTGAACTCACATGTTATGGGTAACCGCAAGTTGACTGTAAAGACAAAGATGATGGTATACAGCGCGTGCGTACTAAATGCTTTACTGTACGGCAGTGACACCTGGATCACCCACGCAGGACACGAACGGAAGCTGAATGGTTTCCATCTACGAAGCATCCGTCGTATCTTGAAAATATCGCGGATGGACAAAGCGACTAATGCTGAATGGCTTTCAAAAGCCTGTTTACAGAGCATGTTCACCCTAGTACAACAGAACCGCCTGCGGGGGTATGGCCACGTCTACAGAATTTAAAATGGTCGTATTCCGAATGATCAACTCTATGGTGAGTTGAAATCAGGAACTCGATATTTGGGCAGACCTTTGCAAAAGAGATATGTAAAGCTCTTAGCATTCACCCCGCGAGCTGGGAAGAACTTGCTCTTGACCGATCACATTGGAGGCATTTTGCTAAGCGTCGTCTGCAAGTTGAGGAGGAGCAGATACAACTCTTGAATGCTGAACGCAGATCAGGCCACCGGCGTGCAACTGACACCGTTTAACCGAGTATCACCTATCGTTGCAAGCTCTGTGGGAGAGACTGTTCCTCCCGAATCGGACTGTTTAGTCATTCGAAAAGCTGTGGAGCATGAAAAGTCATTCGATTTTAATGCACATCCATGATCGACATCGACCGAAGAAGGCCAAAAACAACATCATGTGTCGATAAGCAAATACGAAGCAAGTTAATTATAATTGTGGCCAACAACATTAGGCCTGCTGAAATCTAGAGGTTTTGTAAACTGTTCGTTTGTTGACTATAAATTTTCAAACGTTGGATCCGATGACTCTACCATTAATTTTTTAAAAATATCATTTATTTTGACACGAATACCAGAGGAATTATAACGTCAACATCTGTATAGTTTCCCACACGCGCCAATCATATAATCTTTCATTCGTTTTTTCGCTTTCGCCATCTTGTCAGTGACGTCTTTCACTGCATCCTTTCACGGAAAAGATGAAATATAATCTCCTTCAGCAATTTGCCATTTTTATCGAATTCACCAGATAAGGCCAAGATTGGTAGCACAAAGCAATCCGCTAATTGAATTAGCCACTTGAATGCACATTTTAATACACTATCGATCCACTTATATTTAGTGACCGTCACATGACTTGGGCACCGAAAGTTCACCATCATTCGTTGTCTGTGATCGAAGCGATTCTGATGTCGAGTGTCTGAATTAGGGAAATTTCTGACTGATAATAACGAACATGATTTGCTAACTTCGGATAAGTATAAGGAAGTAAGAAAACCATTTTAAACTAGGTGTAAGCTTTTCATTGAGTGCTTTTCCTTTTCTCATTGCTGACTGTTAATTTACATTCGTGTAATTAGACCAATTAATTTTCGGTATTTTCACATGCCTGAAGAAGATGAGTAAAGGAATCTGATTATCATGAGATAGTATCCAAAATCAGCTATAGCAATAATATTTGACATTGATTCTTGTCCATGTTTGATGTTAACCGGTTTCATTTTCCCGTTTTTTTTTCACAAATAAAATGTAGAGCTTGATGGTAAATACCGACTAACTCCTTGCTAAATTGATTGCTCGCTGGTAGTGAGCTCGATGCTGAAACACGCTGAATTCTTACTACCATTTCTATTACTATTTTGCTTTCTCATATCTGTCTAGGCCTGGGCAACCTAACAGTACCTCAGCCCACGTGCACTATGCCTGGATAAGGTTTGTGCTTCCATACATACCGAGAAGGACGTCCTGCGACATAATTTTTGATTTCTCTGTATTCTTTTCGCCCACTATCTTTGTAGAACGCAATATCAAACACGTCGTTCCACATTCACTATAATTTCACCATTCATTGTATTTTATGTAGTCTGTTTAATCCATGGATTCATTCATATTTATTTCCTTACAATAGCGTTACCCTACACCGCTGTCATGCTACAAAGATGAAACACTCGATGAGATTCTCGAGCGGGTTGTCATATCGGGAGTGAGTGCCTCAAGTTTATTAATTTTAGATCAGCGCGCTTAACAAGTTTCACTCAACTAAACACTGGGTAATTTGACTAAATTGCTTGTATTTGTCTACCAAAAACTTGAATAGTGTTGAGGATTTCCCTTCCTTTCCCTCCTTCCCTTTATGTCGCATCACGTTCTGCAATGTGTGCGTTAGAAAATAGAGAAATGCATCGGACCGAAATCTGTCCGAACCGTCTTAAGCAATAACACGTGATATTGAATTTTCTTTGATGTGAGCAGCTGATTAGATCGATTCCTCCACTTTCTTACAAAAGATTATGTTTGAAATTCTGCCTCGTGGTGTGGATGAGAACTTCCGTCACGAGCAGAAATATTTTAGATGTAATAAAATTAACGGTGTAAAGAGCAAATAATTTAGTTAACTTTTAACTCAAAAAGTACAACTTAATCGTTATCACAGAAAAGTTTTCATTGGTGCAAAATCGCATTCTCTCAAATGAAATTGCTGCCTACCATGAACCAGATCATGAAAACGATGGAAATTCGATCACTAAGTACGTCCCGCTCGAACAAATAAACGTATATGCTGTTATTGATTTTAAAAACGTTTCAGCAAACAAGTCCTTTTTGTTTTGTCGACATTTAAAATCGATGAACAAACTCACGTGATGCCTTGAGAGAATGCCAGCCCAAATGTCAAGGTTGTTTATAGTTTGTCACATTGTTTATTCATGATGGTAAATGTGCGCTGTGACTCAATGCGTGAAGTCAGCTGTTTGATTTGTTTGGATCGAGACTTTTTGTGCTTATGTTGTCCTTGATTTCCATCCAGTTGGCTCTGCATTTGCATCAGAAAGGACAATATCAATCAAATATTAATGTGAAATTACTCTCAAATTAACAGGCGCGCAACAATGTGTACTCAAACCGCCTATTGTTTTCGAATTTACTTAATTATTCTTTAATTTTACTTTCTCTGATGGATAGTATGGTTATTGTTTCAACGTTGTGCATACTTATAATAGGTGATGGATTTGATCGTGCAAATGACATGTTTTAACTAATCCAGTTTACCTTCACAATTATAAGATATATTTATTAAGACAGAATTCCGTGTTTATTCATCAGTGATTTTATGGTAGATGAATCTAAAAACTCCCAAAGTGCATCAACCTCTTGCCGCCATAAAAAAACTGTATGAATTATTCATGTAACCAACTTGTTAATATGTTAAGAGATTAACTTCGTCTTTTAGAAACACTCTTTAACTCTCCGTTTACCATATACTCGGGAAGTTTTACATAATTGGAATGCACAAGGCGTTGCGTTTCACTGAAAATACCCATTTACGTTTTGAAATGAAATAAATTCACTTTACACAAATATGTCCAGAAAACTGTATTATAAAACACATTTCTCAATTCATGAAATAATCAATAATTATTTGAACTCTGTTCAAGGTCAAACATTTTCCACTGTAAAGCTAATCGCTCCGATTCATGTTGTGACCAACGAGAATGTTGAAAAACACTTGTTTTTGTTAAACCTCGTGCTCGTTTTTATGCTCTTATCATGGCTGTTTGTTTCCTAGGTTCATCGCTTACTGATCGTTGACCGAGAGAACACGTTGGAAGGAGTGATTTCTCTTTCAGATATATTGAACTATTTTATTACCAAACCGCCTCAAGCCAAGGGAATGGCAGCAAAATCGTTGAGCTTGCCAAACTAAGGACAATATTTACGGGTGAACGCTTTTTAGCTAACATGAAAACTTGTTCAGCTTTTTATTCTACATGTCTTACTTATCACTGTATAGTGTTATTTCAATAAAGTGATTTCCATCAAACAATCGCTCTTCGCTTGCCGAATTTTTTGTGAATTCCAAACCGGCGTTTTGCGAGGATGATTGAAAAAGTTCGTTGGGCAAACGTTCTTGCGTCACCTGACAGGACGAGACCGATCCCATTCATTTTTTCACAGCTGGATATAAACATCACTAACTAAAATAGAATAATCGAAGTAGTAATGTGCCGGTCAGTGTGTGTGAAGCCATTCCTTATTCATGAAATAAGTGTCGGCAACCAATTTGAGATTTTAGGTATGTATTAAAGGGAATGATTTGTGTACTATTATTTGGCCAAATTAATATTTAAATGATTGGCGCAGAATCAGATTACCGGATTTTCGTAGTGTTTTGTGAATAAAACTGATAGCTCACCTGATAGCCAGCAGATACATGGGTGTGTATTTATTTTTATTCCCTGGGCAACGTTTTATTAAAATTATTCCCATATTTGACTCAGTCATGCAGTCTGAGAATTATTGAAACATTATGCTCTGCCATTTTTTACAAACGCAATAAAATTATGCTGATAGATTGATTGGCAGTCTTCAGACTGGAAGTGCAGCGTAATAAAAATTATTGAAATTACAATTATAAGGCTCACTGAACCTAATCTTGCTGTCTCCACCTGATGACGGCAAACAGCCTGAAACCGGTAGTGGAGTGTAATTTCGGGGGATGTGAGCAACACATCACTTTGGTTACAATAATATAACTTATTCGGTTAAATAGTAAGAATTGTTTTGGGTTTGATGCAATTCCACAGCTGATGTGCAATTTGCCATGGAACTTTTATTGAAATTTTATTTTTACAATAAATTAGCTCTATTATTCTTATGCTATAATAGATTCTTTGACAATGTGAGTCGCACTTTTATTTTTTTAGTTCAAAAAATATTGCCCTGTAGTCGAAAATCAGTTTTAGTGCTAGTGCTGTGAAACAGATGTAGCGTAAAATGCTGAAAAAGACTGAACCACTCTTCATTTTACCTTCGCGTCACAAGCAATTTCGTGATAAGTTATCTACGCGGTTTTAAAAGTCGAAGTGAGATCCGATTTATAAGTAACCGGTAGTTTGAAAGAGCTTCGAAAATGATTAAACTTGAAACAAGTAAGCAAATAGTTCACTCTCGCGATCGGTCAAACTTATCCAGCTAATAAGCGACTCAATATCGAATGCAGGAATAACTGATTTTTCGAATGTCATTCGAAAGTTGGGAAACTGAAACATTTCGATAATATTGCATGTTTAATTAAACTCAAAATTCAGCTGGCATTGGAGCATCGAAGTGCAAAAAGAACGAAAATGCCTTTGTTGGAGAATATTCGATATTCCTTCTCTTTACGAAATTTTAATTAAATGATGCACATTGAGCAAAATTATCCATCAGTAAAATACAGATTTTATATTAACCAGTTTATTTCACCCGTTCAATTGGAGTACTCACTTCCTGTGCATTCACATTCCTGTCTATTACCGTGCTCAGGTGGACAGTAAGACTCGAATCAGCTGATCATAAAAATCGAAAAATTGACAAACGTAGTCATACACAAAAGAACTACTATTTGGGCTTCTTACTAAGAACCATTGTATTCATAGTGATTATAGGTAAAGCGCTCTGTGCATGAAAAATTGGGTGTTCTGTTTACATGTACCACTCCTACCACAACCGATTTTTGCTGCATCCCATTGTCAGTCCAATATATTAGGTTTATATTAGCTAAAAAACACAACTCCAGCGTGTTTCAGCATGCAGCTCACTACCGGTGGCCAATCAATTCAGCACGGTGTTAGCCACACAGCACAGAAGTACTGTATCTGTCAAGGCCTGGGCAACCTGGCAGTATCTTAGTCTACGTGCAGTCTCTGACTGTACGGCACTTTGTCTGGATCAGACTTATGCTTTCATACCAAAAAACACAACCGCTTCACAGAATGAATCTTGATTAACCGATCAACTCACTGGAATTCACATTTTTATAAATATTCACAGCACTAACGTTTCCTGAATCATTGTCATTAATCCTTTGACATCCTTATGAGAAAGAGAAAATTAAGCGAAAGTGCTGAATGTATTGAAGGTAACTCGTGGTAGTTAATGGTCATAAAAGCATTTAGCTTCATAATAACCTTGCAAATTTTATTCCGTGTCACGCTGCTGGGCCCATTAGGGCGTGTAATACGTTCCGGTCTCCTTATCATGAAACCATACAAGTGAGGTGATTTCACGCACTGTACTGGATGCTAGCCTGTCGCAATTATTCCGAATACTTGCGATACTTATTTTACACTTGGGCTTGGTAGAAAATTGTAGCTAACCATATTTCCGGGAAATGCACCACCGCAGCGTTTTTCGGATCTGAACATTTCGATTGAAAGGCGCACGTCCTGTTCAGCATGTCATATCTAAATCACAGTAGGCCTGCTGTTCGATTAGCTAGAACATCAACCGTTGTAAATTGCAGTTTGTCTATTAAACGTAACTCACATCATGTGTCTGCGATCACTATTGATTAGTGATTGATAGACTGTCGGTACTAAACCTTTTATTTTGAAAAAAATTGAACATATGATTCGATTGACTGATAGCTCCTTTATCGTTCGTTGACAGATAAACAGATTTTCGTTGGCCTGATCCTATTTGAGAAACGACGAGTTACTTGATGGTTGCGGAATAAGTTGGAGTCTGGTCTCTGTTCTGGTGAGGATTCCCTGTGAAATTGTAGCTGATAAATGATTTGTGCGCTGTAATTGTCTGTGTCGTTGTCTGAGATGAATGGCATGGCTCGTCCGTATTTGGTTGCCAACTTTCTTGACTATTGCATCAGATACACTATGTTCCTGTTTTAAACTCAATCACGGATATTGAATGATCTCTGTCATGCATCACGATGATTGTTGAACTGATGTTCCATGTCGTAACTATATTGCTGTTTTATGAGATCAAATTTAGGCCTAGAGTTTTACTTCGAAAACACTTCAGCGTCCACAAACCTCCTAACTTGCACGTTGTAGTGAGACTAGTAAGCAAGGGAGCACCAAAATCATTTTTGTGAACTCATTCAGCTTTCGTCCGACAATAAGCCGGGTTAGCTGCGCTTTACATCCTGTACGACTCCATGAAGTGTTCCATTACTTACTCTCTTCGCTTTGATTCATTCAACCGACATTGGTAATCGATCCTGTGGCTCTATAAAGATTATGTGTATGTCGTGATTATTTTTCAATCGTGAGTTAAGTCATTGTTCTTTCCTCTTCTGAATGGTCATAATCATGATTATCCGGTAGTAAGGAAGTGTTGTTCCTATTGGATTCGGGAACATGTACGTCTGAGACGAAAGCTGCTTTGTGTTGATCAGTCATCTTAGTGTCATTTAAGAGGTTCAGCATGTTTTAGCATTCTTCATTAACTCGTTGTAATGTAATATCTGGGCGGATTCTAGCTTTGCTAAAACTTTCGTACACTGATTTTAATCGCGGGGAGATTGCAGCCCACAATTTTTACAATTTAAAATGTTAAAATTACTGAATTACCCTGCAGGTGGAGGTTTAGATATCCTCATTGCTCATTTGGTGATTTGTGAGCAATTATATTTTTGCAGTTCAAAAGGCAAGTTGCTTAGGCATTGACTAGTTTGCACCAAACATGATTCATTAAACGGATCAAGTTGCATTGTTTGGTTTGCTCCAGCTTCCGCAATAAAATTTTTACACATGTTTCCTCACCTAACTTAACACAATTGTGCTCTCAAATAGTTGGTACCAGAACTCGAATGTGACTCTATCATCCGGCCGATAATGAAATTTGTCAATGTTTTGTGATAAACTTTCTGTCACTAACTTTCCAACCTGCCCATTATCTGAGATACAACTTTCTGTAATAGCTGCGCTAGTTTACAGTGTAAGATTTCGTTTTCAATGGTACCGGGCACAAATCCAAGTTCCTGCTCATCAGTCACCAGTCTAATGACATTGCTTCTATTGTAATATGATCGAGGCGGTCGACTAGATCACAATTGTTAGAAAGATACATTATGGGTGAAGCCCCAAATTCAATATGGTCTTTCTTCAGGCTCGCTCATAGCTTCATTTAAGGTCATTCAGTTTGATTGCATCAAAGTCAAGTAACAGTTGCATTGAACTATCAATTTGTTTAACACATTATCACTGTTTCAAGACGACAAACAGTTAAAAACCGGTCACGGTGTGAATGTGCAAACGATGTGAGCTACTGGTCATTTCCATTGATTTGATCGATTGAATCAGGTCCACTATATGGATTGTTCATCCAAAGATGATCTGTGCCAATCTGAGTAACATTGGTGCTCAAGTATTACTTTGGCTACTACTTTTCCTAGGATTTCAAGGTTCAATGAACTGAATCTTACTGTCACAACTTGATGACGAAAACAACTAGAAAACGGTTGTGATTTGTAAGTCCAAGGGTCTGTGAGCACTCCTAAAATTTGCTGTCTAGTTGTTAATGAACTGTGTGTAGTATACAGATTGCAGAGTTCAGATTCAATTATGAAAATTCGTTTCGTTTATCTTCTACAGGTTATGATAAAATGTGTTACGATTCGTAACGTTTCTGCTGACTTTCTGATAACTGTGATTGTTTTAGCCGTTCACTATTCATCACAAATGGCGCAAGCCGAGAGTCAACGGTTTAGTATCAAAACTATTCGCTCAGCAATGTCCCATATAATTGTTCAATGCCAGTTGATTAACCCGGTCCACACCAAGTCATATGCCTATCCTTAAAGTGTCCAGCTTCTCAAGTACCTTGGTTTCAGATGTAGTGAATTTTGCGTCATCAGATAGTTCACGTGTTATTAACGCGGTCAGATCATCACCCTGAAGTTTACCACACACGTTTGATTGACGCGTGTTGAATTGATTTTCCATCTTAATTCTAATCGAAACCGAGACGCGCATATCGAATTATCTTGAAATCGGAATATAATTGCGACATTATTCAAGTGACTTCTCATTCAACACTGTGTGAAGAGTCCTTAGTAGGTATTGTCTCGGTTGCTGAACCTAGGTCGGGACAACTACGTGTGAATCCCGCTGATCGGCCAAGCACTGGTTATCGTTGAGAATACTGTGGGAAAGATTATTCCTCCAGAATAAGTCCGTTTAATCAGTTGGAACGCAGAGAAGCATGAAATACTCACATGTATGTGATGTATATCCATGATCTACATTGACAGAAGGTGGACAACTAAAGCAACAATAAGAGTTTATTCAGTTCTTTATCAAATTTCAATCAGGTTCAAAATTATGTCAACATCTTCAAAAATCCGTAATCATTTAGCCTACAGATCAATCACCTGATAAGGTGCCAATGCAGAAAGTAATTAAGCGGTATTTCAATAAAATTTTCCCCTTCGAACTAGAAAGATGGAAAGGTAAGAATGATATATTATTGTCCTGTCAGTTATAAAGAAATCAGCGGTCTTTTTAATAAAACGTGGCTACTTATTAGTAGTCATAGCAAAAACAATTATCAAGATACACAACAAATCGGTGCCGACACGCGTGTTTAATGATTAAGCAACGAGAGTTTATAAACGCGGAAACTCTCCGATTAAGGTAAAACTAATCATGACATCTAATGTTGTATTGGAACGAACTAATTCAAGGGATAGCAGTTATTCGCTCGCTTCTTGTTGTTTACAATTACCAACAGTTTCGCTGGATTTAAATTGTTAAACAGAACAGAAAGATCGACTCCTGTGAAGCGGCACGCGAACGCCGGTTAGAATTGATTTACAGTGTATTTCGAAATTATAATAGAGAATGCATCTTAGGATTTCGGAAAATCGATAATGCATGCCATCCTAATCTCGGTGACCGGAGCTTAACTTGGTGCGATTGTTTGTGTAGCTCATTGACGTAATAAGCTATACTGGTTGGTCTCCTTTGTAGTACAACAGAGCTAATCCTACCAATAAGATGGATGATTATCGGTCAGACAAGCTTAGTCTCAGCATATCACCTTGTACTAAAGGCTTTTTGGCCAAGGCTTCAGGTGGGGTGCCCTAAGTCAAACCTCTACTTCTGCCTGAACAAAAAAATAATATCGCGTCCAATAGCAACTATGAAAATACAATGACTAGGATAAGTTACTAATCAAAGTGGGCCGTGAAGAATGAAGCGACTGCGATTGTAGTTAAAACCAGTGAAAATATTCGATATTAGGGGAGCGAGATATTTTTCGAACCAAAGCAGCTGGACTTTATCACATTGTTTAAAAGGAAGCAAATTGCACGGAATTCGCGGCTCAATAAAGAGTTGCCTGAACGAAGTGGTGGGCAAATACGAACTGCCTAAAGGAACTCCGGTACATACCTCTTCGAGATTGGCCCCTCAAGATTGTCCGTGAATAGAAATAGCCACACGGCAGTGGTTTAAAACAGGGGCTTTCATCTTCTGGGTGCTCCGGCTTTATAGGCTGACGAAATCTACCTACCTGGGGAAACTCGTTTCAATGTTCTAGTCACCAATCCTTGCCCTTTACCTTTTGGTAGAAGCAGTTTCGTCGGGTCATACAAGAACACTGATGTATGCTAGGAGCTGGACTTGGTTGACAAAGAATAAGCATGCGATTCGAACATATCCGATAATGAGACTTATCCCAAAAGCAAAGTTGGAACGGCGGTTAAACTTACGTATGGGGTAAGATAATACAATCCCGGATTTGTGTTGCGATATTTAAAACATCCAACTAAGTGAAATTCAATTGCAACTTTAAACACAAGTGTAAGCATTATTCAGTTTACCCCGCTTTATTCTGCTGGACAAACGGACTCATTATTCCTCTTCGAAAATCGTTAAAGTTCAATAGGTCATCTGGGGTTACATGAAAAATTAAACAAGAACAAAGCAGTGTCTGTTCGTCAGATTGATGCGAGATAAGGCGATTTTGGGGGACAGTGGGAGAAACATGATTTGACCGTTGAGGCGAAAAACGTGACCGATAAGCAAATAATATTTTAAGAATGTGCGAAAAGTTGAGTAAGCGAGCTCCACATATAAACAAATGTTTCATTGACAAATCCCATGATTTTTGAATTTCGGGAAGCGTATCGATTCAGAGCTGTAAGAAAATATGGTGTGAAATGAAAAATAAACTGCACAAAACGTGCCATCAAAAGCTCCACATGGACTGAGTGATCAACGGTTTCCGTATAGAACGGATGAAAATACTTCACTTGCAAATGATAATCAGATTCAAAGTAATGCATTGCTCACATCCCCCGCACTTCCGCATCACAACACATTACTTTGGTCATCCATTAGCGCTTGACCAGAAATCACTGTGATTGTGTTTGAGCATAGTGGTTCGTTGTACGAACACTTTTAAACAGTGGCTCGAACGTCTAACTTTGATAATCAGATTCATTCTCAAAAATTCATGAATGTGACATTGAGTGGCACTTCCGTTCTAAAAAGATGGCACTTTGTTCAAACGATTGTTACCAATAACCACACATTCAGAGCACTTCTTCTGTCATTATCGATTTTTTCGATTTCTTAGCGATTTGCGGTTAACTTTAAGGTATCTTAGTCTATGTGCCGCACTGCCCAGCTTCAAATATGTGAATTAACACACACGAATATCTGGAAGACCACAGTGATTTTTAAAAGCGATCAGATCAGACCGAAGTATCGGTGACAGTAAGCATAATTCGTATGAAAGAAAAATACGCCCCACAATACGCTGAATTTTGAGGCGCCGACGCATGACCCAATACATAACAACCAACATTTTGACAAAGTCGGTTTACTTCTAATCGACAAATAATCGGCAATAGAAAGCGGGCAGAGAAAATAAAAGGCCAAGGCCATTCTGGTTTGCCGAGCGACATTCGTGTAAAACTGGGCCGAATGTGACAAGGCCGTAAATGCGTGGTACAAAAATGGAAAAACGCCGTTTCAAGAAGTAACACACACAAAAAAGTACAAAGACCAATTTATCGCACACAAGGAAAGTGAAGGAGTATGGTAGATGTATCACAAAGTGCAGAAATAATGAGGCATGATAAAAAGGGAGGGGTCGAAGAAGATACATGAGAACAGGAACGCATCATTCAAGTATCACTGATGATCATAATTACAATAATGATAATGATAATAATAAGAAGAATGATAATTATAATTATACAAAGACGAAAAAGAATGCTTCTTGTCAAAAATTCAAATGCTCAAGGGAATCATCTGGTGCCTCTGGCTTTATCACAACATTCAACGAGGATAACAATGAATCAGCCGGAGTGGACTCTTCATGCTTGACACATTGCGTTTGTGAGGCGTTCAGGAATTGGCGAGCAAGCTGGATTGTGTTCGTGTGAGTGTTGCTCATTCCAAACGCGAATTTTTGCCATGCTCGCTGAAACAAAAATGAGTGTTTTTGGTAAGATTGATGGAACAGAGAATGCACACACGCAGACAGCAATGGGAAAACATACCTCGGAATTGACTTGAAGCACACGCCGGATTGAAAGGTGGGGTTGCGTTCTGGGTGGTACGTGTAGCGCAGGTAACGGGGGTAGTTTTGGTATGTTTAGGCGAAGTTCCGAAATTGTCCGTGAAACACGCCCGTGGAGTTGTTTTTTGGTGAGATCGTTTCGCGAGATGGGGCGGCACGTGAAATTGCTAGACTTTATTGGATCGGGATTGGATGGGGTGGGCTGAGGTCGAGTCAAAGGACGGTTCCATACGGTGGCTTTGGCGGTCAAAACAGCCAGACAATTATCATCGTTCAATTTGCGGTTCGATGAAGTGGTCGTCCTTGGATGAGATGAAATTGAGGACAGTCGGTGAATGGGTGAACGATAAGTTCCCGAGTCGAGGGGGGTGTCAAATAGTCGAGTGCAGAACGTGCGCTGAAATGCAAACAAGTTCGTGTCTAAAAAATTGAATTAAGCTATCGCTGGCAGAACTAAAAACCAAAAACACATCATGGAAATGTGAAAGTAGACTAAAATGGGGCTTTGGAACACAAATTCACAAGCAAAGATGCCAAAGGAGGAATTGTTATACACATAGGGGTATCACAATCTGACGGCACTGCAGTCATTGACTGCATGTGAGTTAAAAAACTTTCAGAATGCCTGGGCCTAGATAAATTCAACTAGAGGAATGGCACTTGACGTTCGGGGAGAGTTGGTCAACAAACTACAAACAAACATTTTTCTTCACTGCGCGCAAATTATTGCAAAAAATTGAAAAGAATGGGGTGAATCCAGTTATCAACAAGAGGGAAGCAGAAGCGAAACGTAGCTATTGATGCAGGACAACAGGGATTGCAATGCTTGCTAGGTTGGTGGTTCCAATCAAAACATACAACGCGATTACAATTGGGAAAGCATCTCATCTGAAGAGCACACTGAATTTCCATAAAGTTATCTTAGTATTAAGCGCGCAGAATAGTTGAACAAATCAGTGACGGCGAAACGGAGAAAGAAAACAGGAAAACTGAGGCCACAATGATGTTTTGCAGGTAGAAATGCTTTAAAAACACGTGATTTGAGCGTTACTGCAAATGGAAGTAGCAACATTAATGTGCGAGTGAAGATTTCCGAACTCCACAGTTTGCGCACAATATTCGGACGCTCATCACATTTTCAAAATCAAAGGTGCAAACCTTCAGAAAACACGTAAGCAAGCAAGCTTTCCCAATATCGTGGAATATTCTATGAATGCGCCTTGGATGACGACCACACACTGGATGCTTCACGAATCAGCTAAAATTATTTCAAAAATCGCATTTGACAATGAGCGCTGCCTTGAGACGGCTTACTTGTTTTGCGTTTTGTTCTAGTAAAGTGTAACAACGAGTACGCGACACGGCACTTTGACGAGAATGACAATAAGCCCGCATCAGATGATAACGTGTACCGAATCTATTTACATTGTAATTCAATTATTATATCACAGGTGCAAAGCAAAATAGAAAAAAACATGTAAACTATGACAAAACCTGCCGTTTTACGTGGTATATTTCACCGTATTTTGTTAACACGATTACGGACATTTTCCTGTCTCAATAAACTCACTGGTTCAGCAAAGGTGGTATCCCCTCGATCGGAAGAACGAAAGCCACTAACCAAATGACGAAGCACAGCCGGAGGGCTCGATAAATGAAATGACATTTGATCCGATTCACTTAGCACTTTTGTCGGAGTCTGAAGAGTGCCGAAGAGATCGTCCTGAGGTTGAGAACTCGTGGTGCCAGCTGCGTCCAACGAATACTCATTCGAATCAAGGACAGCGTCGTCGGACAAAATCAACGCTTGTGCATCATCCGTGGATTCAGTACGTGGAGTGGAATCCAGATTTTGTGTTTCAGTGGTCGAGGAGATGCCGTTTCGAGACAGGATAGAAGAAAGCGTTTCGGTACTTTTTAGTACCGGCAACCTAGAAGCGAAAGTTGATGTCTGTAGTGATAGGTAATAGATAGTAAGGAAAAAACAGAAACCGGTATCTAAGATTGAGGGAGTGTCGCAATCAGGGTCAGTAGAAATGAACCAGTGATTGCCACCGGTGATGATGTAACCGAAAAATCATTGCAGTCAAATTTTGTTGTTTTTGCAAATTTGCTGAACTATTAACCACACGTTGAAAGACTTGAGGTTTGTGATTTCGCATCCTTGATTTCAGAGTCATCAACACCTTAACACGAAGCCAGTATCTACACGAATTGCAGGCATATTGCTAAAAAGCATGCACATTATTTATTGGACGAAAGAAGTAAACAAGGAAGAGTGTTTTGGACTATTGCAGAGACTGTTTCACTATAATCCTTTGTTCGTGAGTGGATATGAGAAACGCTATTGAAAGCGCTTTAGAGTGTAGTGATTTTCTGTTTATCACATTCCCCACACGTGCATCATAGAGCAACACTTGATTCGGAACCATTCAGTTTGGTTGCATTGAAAGTTAAATAACAACGCCAGTTGTTTACCACTGAACCTAATCTTAGCGTCTACAGCCGGTGATGGCAAACAGCCAGAAACCGGTTGTGGCTTGTAAGTGCGGAGATGGAAGTACCACAATACATTGGTCATTTGGACCGTTTCGAGAGCTCGACCCACAGTCACATTGTATTAGAACCCATTTTATCAGCCACATTTAAGTATAATTTTTTTAATAATCATGGTTTCAAAGATTCATAGCAGATTTATCGCAGTTTTATGTTCCAAGGTTAACATAAACTAACGCGTAATCTTCATCCGTTAAAGACGAACAGCTTGAAACGTTAGCGAAGAGGATTCAAGCAACAAAGCACTGGCTACGAATGCATATTTCAGCGGTTGATCATTGAGAAATCTGAAATTGCGTTTGAACAACACGGTAGGTTGCACAACGTATCTCACCATACCAAGGCACAGCATTCCACTAGTGATAAACACTAAACGTCTAACTGTGATGTATGGATGAAACCACAACACTGATCCAGACAAAAACCGCACAGTCATACACAACACGCGGGATAAGATATTGTCAGGTGCCAGACTTAGACAGATATGAGATGCAAAATAGAAATAGAAATGGCAGTGAGGCTCAAGCGGGGCTAGAAAAGCTAGGAAATCTATGGAAGAGTAAGCATACACATACCAGGATCGGGTGCATGCAATAAAACCAACCTACAATCTAGTTCTTTGAACGAGTAAAGCGATGCCTGCACAACGGTTTCCTTGTTGTTTTTACTGTCATACAACAGAAAAAGCCTTTCCCGTCAAACCACTATACAATATACAAAAATCATTTAAACATTACGCGAAGATATCTAAAACAAGACAACTATTGAGGGTGAGTAGACACTAAGAAGTCTTATCATGCAACCCCCAACCAGAGAGATGGGTTATCATAACGTATCTCGCAATGTTAATGTCAGTTAATTAGCTTGCTATTTCATACGTGATATGCCATCGTGCAGTATCTTAGTACCGAGCAGGTGGCACTGTGCTAAATTGATTCGCAAAAGGGACTAAGCTGAATGCGAAAACACACGAGAGTCTCAAAACCGTTTTCTCATTTTCTCTTATATTTGTCCAGACCTGAGCAACATGGTAGTGAGCTGCATGCTGAAACAGGCTGGAGTCTCACTACCATTTCCTGTTCTATTTTCTTTCTCATATCTGTCTAGGCCTGGGCAACCTGACCCATGTGCAGTCTCAGACTGTGCGGCACTTTGCCTGAATTAGGCTTGTGCTTTCACACACAGTCTTTGTCTGTGCGGACTGTTGCCTGGTAACCGGTTTGTGATTTCCATATACATACATACATACTACACAGATACATCCATAGTTTTCTTTCAAGTCTTTAGTAGCTGTGCGGATCTGTTGCCTGGTCCTCACGACCGTTGGCCAATCAATTTAGACACGATGTTAGCCGTACAGCACAGAAATGCTGCATGATTGCACATACACAGATACATCCATAGTAGATTAAACAATCATATCCTAAGTCAAGTGAAACACGATTTCGAAAGAAAGTAGCGATGATTGTAAAATACCAATATGATACCAGAAAATAAAAACTCACTTATCTCCAGAAAGTCTCGCGACACCTGCGTAGGGAATGCTAATAGTCAACCGTCCGGGAGATGACTTGGAAACGGATAGGTATTCTAGGACAGATTCGCGCTGTAAAATAGGAAGCATTGGCTAAGTTATATAGATAGGCCAATAATTTTGTAGAATTTGAGTGCAGTACTGTAGGTGGAAGACGGCCACTGGCTTTGTGTTTTGAAAGCCATTGCCCGTGAAGGATTGCTGGCATTATGTGGCGTGGTGGGATGAAGAAGCGCAAGGTTCAGTGGGACATATTCGTTTGCGCAAAGATCATACACGAGATGGTTGAAAACCAACATCAGTGCATAATTCCAGGATGGCATCAATTAGAAAATTGAACAGAAACGGAGAAATCGGACATCCTTGTCGGACGCCACTTGTGGTAGGGAAATTGGGTGAAAGGTCGTTGTAAACCCTAACGCATCCGGATGTATGAGCATAAAGTGCACGCAGTATGTTGACATAGTTTTGCGGAACGCCTTTGCACAGCAAGGCGTTAAACAGGACATTTCGATCGACTGAATCAAATGCCCATTTGAAGTCTAAAAAGATGGCTATCGTCGGCTGTCAATAAGTGTGCAGCAGTTCTACGATACATCGAAGAATAAAAATGTGGTCGACACAGCCGCTGAGAGGTCGGAAGCCAGCTTGCTGCTCTCGGATCTGTGATTCCCTGTGCGATGTTAATCTTCGAAGGCATATGGACGCTAATAATCTCGTAATTATGGGAGTGAGACTTATCCCACGGTGATTAGATTAAATATCGGCATGATAACCGTTACTCAGCTGATCTCAGTGATGAGCACTAATTCATAAGAATTATACGTATATATTGATTGGAATATGTTTGGACCGATCGTGTATTCATGATGCAAATAAATTTGAGTGCAATCGGTTAAAGCAGTTTTGGGTCAGGTTTCACTTGTGTCATAGAAGGTTCGTCAGACCTAGAGTGATTATCAGGACAGGGAGCAGACTAAGTAGCAGCTCACATATATAAAAGTGCTTAACTAATCAGGCTTTTTGCATCTATATTTCCATCTTGTAGTTGTTGTAAAGCCAACTGCTTTTTCTACAATAAATTTTGAATTTCATTTTAAAGGCCGTCATTACGTTGAGATAGTATGACTGAAAAGTCAAATATACGACCAGTTTCCGGTACACTTTCGCTTGCCAGTGGAGCTGCGGCATTTCGCCCAGTTTGAATGCCGAGGATTCGGGTATTTTATAAAAAAATAACTGTACAAAGTCAGTTTAAGTAAATAAACAAGAAACATTCTCATGGAGCAGAAAGCATAACAATGTGTCCAGTTGTGATTGTTCACAAAACGTTTCAAGATTATGATGCAAAAATGTTGTGTTTCCATTATTTTGTTCAACCATAGCGTACATAAATCACTCTTAATTACCATAAATAAATTCACTGAATGGCTTAACGAACGCAGTATACGTGATTGAAGAAATCTCAGATGTGACAGATACTTCAGAGGCATATATAAACAGTCATTTAACCAGCAACGACACCAAAAATGGCTTACACGTGTGGGTTCGTTATCTCTCCAGTTGTGCGTATTCAACGAACTGCGCATAAACTCGAAATTTGACGTCCGGTTGACAGGAATCTTTGATTGCAAAACATGATTCGAAAGAGAATGCAGAGGTTTTGGAGGTATGATAGGCACGTTCTCCTTCAAAGGACGTTTTCGAGATACAGTATGAGAAGAGCTGTAGAAACAAAATGGTACGCCAATAAGCAATCGATTAAAAGATCGGTTTAGGCAAAATCGCTGTGAGTAAGTGTAAACAACTAAACATTTGCCACGAATTTTTTGGCGTAATCATAAAAACCTTATTTGCATTCATTTCCATCACTCCTCGTGACCAGATACGTGCAGTTTGTACTTACCAGCTACAGAGGTTGTCATAGCCGTGGGAGGCGTTGGGGATAAGCTCCAACTCCCTATAAAATATTCCCATATGGCGTGCGTTTCAAATAGCCTCTGACAACCGAGTCCAGCCCCTGGCCTGTACGACTGGCTCCCTTAGCCCGGTGGAACTGCTTCTAACAACAAAATAAGGGGCGAGGGTGAGTCACTGGCGCCTGAAAACCAGTTTGCTTCGGGAAGATGGAGCTCGTTAACCTGGGAGGGCTTTTCATCTAAGGGAAGGAAACCTTGATTTTAAAACTCCGCTGCCTTGCGGGATACCCGATTGCGGGAAAGGCTTCGGGAGAAAACCCTGAGGTAAAATCCGAATCAGAGTCCCGTAGCCGGTTAGTTGATGACAAACACCCCTTTCCGACAGCTTCCTGCTGCCTTGCATGTCGCACTTGGTTATGCCAAGGCTCGAGAAGCTGACTCGAACAAACGCCGAGTGGTGCTGGGGATGCCGCTTTGTACCCAGATTCTCAAGACTCTTCCTGACTCACAGATGACCGTCGAGCATAGGCGGCAGTAATCCGTGACATCAACGAAGCCGACTCATCATCCAGGAGGGGATAGTCGCACAAAGTAAGTAAATAGCAGGTACGGACAGTACGATCAGGATTCAGATGCTTTGAAACAGTAGGTAAAGGTAAACAATGTTTGAACTTCTAAGCCACTATTGGATCACGCTGGCACGACCAGTAATCACACACGTACATAAACACGTGTCACGAACATAGGGGAAACAAATGAGCTTGTCCAAAATAGAAACATCATTATTATCGAGCAATGATCGGGAGTCAAGCAGTATGTAAATCAAAAAGATTCATCGTAACACAGAGATCGGGGGTAGCAACCACTAAAGCAGGAAACGCACCACTGAAAAGATTAAAAGATCAAAACCATTATCGGGAAATGTAGAATTCAGCATAATGCAATCCCAAAAGATATTTGTGACATAAATCGGATTAGCACTTGAAGTAAACGTACAGGGAATGTTCGGATTTGCGTTTGCCATGAACGCGGTTTTCCTTGTCAGAAGAGCGTTTCCGCCCTTCCCATCTGAACTTGGCACGCGCGTTGCGATAAACTGGGGTCGGTGGGGCACGCGTGGGGCCAATATACCAATCACCAGACAGAACTGGCCGAGACACATTAAGGTCAGCAGGTAGCGTCATTTTTGAAGATTGACAGCAAAAACACTCGGCATTGAATTGGTGGGCTAAATTGGGGTATGTTTTGGTGAATCACCTTGAAAATAACAAGAAACGGTTAAATTATTTTAAGGTGTATTTCTGAAAACAGCTTCAAATCAAAAACAGTATATCAGCAGTTAGTACCCAAGAGTGCCATCATCGTTCGAATATTATTCGAATAATTTTCTTTTCGCTAGTATCTAAAATGAGTCATACATGATCACCATCATCATAATCGGAAACAGCATTACACAGGTAGCATGATTTGAATGCTTAACCATCATACAACCATGAATAAACACTAAAATATGGACTTAAACAGCAACGCAAGCTATAGAAGGGCGAGCACAAACAAAGTGGGATAAGGTGACTACATCTCGAACGGAACAGACATTGAATCGAGTTTCCTAAACGACTAAAGACATCAACATGGTAGTTTCCTTGCAGCTTTCAATACTAATAATCGTAACACGCTTTCCTCGTAAGCCCCACTTGACCACATATAAGATTAAGCAAACATACCAAGAATATACTTACAACAAGACCGCCACTGAACACGGTTTCGAGACATAGCCTGACGCGTAACTAGCCACTGTGATATTTGATAGCAGGAATCACAAAGTGGAATACGGGCTGCACCGACTTTGGAAAGGTTACTAGTTAGGGTCGCCAACTGCCAACGCCATGTGACGGTTTGGTTTCTATGAAATCGACGGGATGTGGTGTCATGGAAAGTTTTTTTCGGATTCGGTGGTAAGGTATCCACAAAACGTAACCAAACCAGTGTATCCTGTGCATGTTGATCTGCTTCCCTACGCCAGCATTCATACAGAAGAGCTTATTACGGAGAGCATCTTTACGTATGCGAAGGTAACAGCCAACTTCAAAAATTCTGCGTAGAGAGCGGTTGCCGATTTATTTAAGATGCCGAATGTGCTGCATACGTAAGGTCCAAGGTTTACACCCATACAGTATTACAACCCGAATTGTCGCTTGGTAAACCTTTTAGTAAAAGAGACAGTCTTTTCTGAGGCCAGAGGTTACAGAATGCTACGGTCGCCTTAAAAATGCGCACCGAAACCCCGTCATTTATTGATGCAGAATTATTCATACAACTACTGAAACCCCACTCCATAGTGATGATGACGACCGAGTTAAGTAAAACGATCTAGAGTTTTAAGCGTCTAATGGTCAATTATAAAGTGCCGTTTCACGAATCAATGCCATGCAGCAGAACATTGAATTTGGAGGGTGCAAAAACGCATTGCAAATGCTGGCTCAATACTAGTTAGTATGTTTAGCACTTGCCACCTGGCATAATATGAACTACGGAAGTTGGGGCTCATTCGCTCCATAATTGTAAAACAGCATCATGATAACTTTAAATAAAAAAGTGGACACCCATTTCGGGTGCCACTTGTGGTGGGATTTCGGCGAAAGAACGTAAAGAGCACACAGCATGTTGACATATTACGTGTACACACAGGCGAACTGTCGTATTTAATCGACAACGAGACAGCGTTTTTACCCGAAATACAACATGCATATTTTGTGTGCTCGTTATACAAAGAAAAATATGTCAACACGGTTAATACAATCGCATACAGTCATAATCACCGTGACGAATATAAAACGTACTCAAAATATTTTCCAAAGAAAAAGCAAAAATATCGAAAATTTTCGAGGGAAACTATACATAAAACCTATATATGTAAAGGACGTAGTTTGACAGTTAATGCTTATTAAAATATAAATACGATTTCGAAAGGTTTAGAAAAATATGTCAACACGGTTAATACAATCGCATACAGTCATAATCACCGTGACGAATATAAAACGTACTCAAAATATTTTCCAAAGAAAAAGCAAAAATATCGAAAATTTTCGAGGGAAACTATACATAAAACCTATATATGTAAAGGACGTAGTTTGACAGTTAATGCTTATTAAAATATAAATACGATTTCGAAAGGTTTATTGGGTGGCGTTTTACAAGTGAATAAAATCTGATTCTAGATAGTAATCATATTCGCTGGAAATTCCTAATAACGAATAAAGCCATTTTTATATCTTGCATTTTATTGAAATTTCTGTTGCGTTTCATAAACTTAATCTAGCAGTATTCGAGCATATGCGGTAACTTTTTAAAGGTGAATTTGACGTGGATGAGCTTATTAAATTCTAACACGCTACACAGGAATCGAAAATTCAGAATAATATAATCAAAAGGGTTAAATAGAAAACAGGAATAGAAAAGCTTACAAAGGAGTTATTGATGATTGGAATAAGTAAAATAGCCTTAACGCACGATTGTACATTTGTATTTGTTTTAAAATGTCACAACAAGAAACGAAACAGTTACAAAAAAATTGAAATATGTATTGCCCAAATGGGTGCACAAATTCAGTTAATGTGGGGCAGTAAAATTAATAGACTTGTGGTTGACAGCGTAAATCTAAGTAGTATACCTCAGTATAACTCAAACATCGGAGAGTAAAAGGTGATACGATAGTTCGAAAATTCTATGTTAGCAACTACATAGTCATCTTGCTGCTTAACACGAAGGCTTAGTGATCGCGGAAAGGGTTTTGATGTCCGGGTGGGACAACGCGGGAAGTACCTTTTTCGTTTGTTTGGTGTCTTCCGGTTGGCTGTTTTCTGACAAAACCCATCTTTGTGTCCTATTCGATTGCATTGCTTGCATCGATTGGTTCTGTGGGAGCATTCTCGGTGAAAGTGCCATTCTCCGCAATGTCTGCATGGATACGGTGGCTTGGATTTTTCAGCTGTGTTTAGCAGCTAAGGTTGTCGTGCTAGATGCGGAGACGGTTGTTGAGTGTTGTTCTGCTTTGGTTGATGTACCGCCTGGATTGTGAAATTGTCACTAATGTTCGACTGCACGAGGGCGGAGTCGTTTTTAATGTTCATGAGACGTTGGTGTTCTTCTCCAATGGCTTGGAGCGTCATAGTTGGATCCTGCTCGAGGCGGTTCAGTAAACGAGTCCGAATATCTGTAAATCGCGAGGATCACAGACTGCTGATAAAAATGAGACATTTAAATTGATCGTCAGTCAGTGAGCGCAATTTGAAGCGTTCACACTCTCTATTAACGTCTCCGAGATGTGTCACAAAATCGGTTGTTTCATTCATAACCATATTAAAACAGCGGTAACGAATACTAAATAAAGATTATTGATCACCAAAACATTGCTTGAGTGATTGGACTGTCTCTTCGAATGTACGGTCACGTGGGTTCTGATGAAGAATTAAATTGCAATATTTGTCTAATTCCGCTGCGCCCAATTTACGCAACAGCAGTCGAACTTTGCAGTCATCTCCCAGGTCCTTGAGGTCCATTCGGAATATATCTTCATAACGCCGGAAAGTGTCGAAAGTCACATTATTTTCCGGGTCGAAGTGAAATTCCATTATAGATGACATGAGAGATTCGCTAGATAGAGATTTGGGTCATTCACAGAGAATTGGCTTCTTTCATCTGGAGTAGTCGTTCGAGCAGCTTTTGTAAAACAGACAATTCCGATTCAGCGGACATGATTGGAAACACCCCGTCGCCAAGTTGTTATGTATTGTGGGTTAGAACTTGGCGACGGGGTGTTTCCAATCATGTCCGATGAATCCGAAGTGTCTGTTTTACAAAAGCTGCTCGAACATCTACTCCAGATAAAAGAAGCAAATTCTTCTGTGAATGACACCAAATCTCCATCTACCGAATCTCTCATGTCATCTATAATGGAATTTCACTTCGACCCGGAAAATAATGTGACTTTCGACACTTTCCGGCGTTATGAAGATATATTCCGAATGGACCTCAAGGACCTGGGAGATGACTGCAAAGTTCGACTGCTGTTGCGTAAATTGGGCGCAGCGGAATTAGACAAATATTGCAATTTAATTCTTCCTCAGAACCCACGTGACCGTACATTCGAAGAGACAGTCCAATCACTCAAGCAATGTTTTGGTGATCAATAATCTTTATTTAGTATTCGTTACCGCTGTTTTAATATGGTCATGAATGAAACAACCGATTTTGTGACACATCTCGGAGACGTTAATAGAGAGTGTGAACGCTTCAAATTGCGCTCACTGACTGACGATCAATTTAAATGTCTCATTTTTATCAGCAGTCTGTGATCCTCGCGATTTACAGATATTCGGACTCGTTTACTGAACCGCCTCGAGCAGGATCCAACTATGACGCTCCAAGCCATTGGAGAAGAACACCAACGTCTCATGAACATTAAAAACGACTCCGCCCTCGTGCAGTCGAACATTAGTGACAATTTCACAATCCAGGCGGTACATCAACCAAAGCAGAACAACACTCAACAACCGTCTCCGCATCTAGCACGACAACCTTAGCTGCTAAACACAGCTGAAAAATCCAAGCCACCGTATCCATGCAGACATTGCGGAGAATGGCACTTTCACCGAGAATGCTCCCACAGAACCAATCGATGCAAGCAATGCAATCGAATAGGACACAAAGATGGGTTTTGTCAGAAAACAGCCAACCGGAAGACACCAAACAAACGAAAAAGGTACTTCCCGCGTTGTCCCACCCGGACATCAAAACCCTTTCCGCGATCACTAAGCCTTCGTGTTAAGCAGCAAGAAGACTTCGTAATTGCTAACAGCTGTGCAAACAATCGATCGCCAATTATTTGATGCGGTCAGAGTACTCCCTTTCACAGTGTCAGAAATTAAGAGGGAAACAGGAGCAGACCCAATTCTCCGGAAAGTCATAGAATACACAAAAACGAAATGCCCACAGAAAATCCGGTAGGGTCCATTGCTGGCCCTCTCGAGACGAGGTGGGTCTCTTTCTATCATTAATGATTGCCTCGTGTACACTGACCGTGTAATAATCACCTCTTCTATCCGTTTTCGAGTTCTCAGACAAGTCCATCGGGGACACCGCGTAATCGGTCGAATGAAAGCAATCGCAAAATCTCGCGTGTTCTGGCCAGGCATCGACAAAGATATCGAAAATGTGGTTCGTTTTTTCTCTCGGTGCCAACAAGCTGCGAAATCTTCCCTCGTCAACAACCAATTCCATGGCCGCCCACAACCCAACCTTGGGAGCGACTACACTTGGATTTCGTCGGTCCGATCGATAATGTATGCTATCTCATTGTGGTTGACGCTCACACAAAATGGCCAGAGATCACTCCTGTGAACCCGCCAACTGCAACCGCTACCATCAATGCACTGAAGCGAATCTTCAGTCAACATGGCCTACCAAACACCATCGTTTCCAACAACGGTTCACATTCAAGGGGGAATGTTTTAGTAGTAAGTCAAGCTGTTGGATTTTATTTTGGCTAAACGGTAAAGAAACATCAACCAGTGGTCATGCAGCACTTCAGAACTACGGAGGCTATGCATTGTTCGTCATCATAAGGAACATCAGTGCATCACCAGCAAGTACCGAGGGCTTCACTGCCATGTAATTATGGCACAATAAAATCTTAAAAAGATTGGTACCTCTAACCAGTACGAAAGGTAGCATAGGCGCAGAGAAACGAGGCGCTTAAATCTCGAATAAAATATATATTCGATCAGGTTTTGCGAACGAGTAGAGTGGTATCAACAAGACAAATCTCTTGAGGAGTTCATCGCTGTAATTCAAAACAAGATCTCAGCTCTATTATAATTGGCAACAAACAAGATTAATTGAAGACCCCAAGCGTATGAAGTCACAATTCTGTGTAGAGGCGAAGTACCGCATACTTGTGAACTGCATGTGGGCTGCGATACTGTCAGGTTGCTAGGCCAAGACAGACTAGGAAAATGACAATAGCAGTCAGACTCCGGCGTTTTTGGAGAATGCAGCACAATACAAGTCGTGAATCAATTTTTAGAAAGGTGTTACTTGTGCAGCATAGAATTACTGCTAAATGGAGTATCGTGAGAGTAATATAGGCTAAGTCGGGTCGCGTAAGCCAGAACCAGGGAGATCCAACCAAAGTAAAATGAGAATTTTTGTATATTTTCGATGCCAGTGCGATTTAGGAAAATATTTCATTTGCATTCGCATTATCGGCCATAACTTGTAACTATACGTCCACGAAGATGGCGATGAGCCCTACGTATATCGTGTGGTGTATCCAGTGACGATAAATAGGCAGCATACGAACTGTAAACGTCTTAAATATGCTTTTCCCAGAGTCCGTTTAGACATCACTATAACAAAACTGCTTAGTTTGTTGTTTCATAGGCTCTGCGGTATAGCTTCGGAGAAAAACTTATGAGAAGCCAAAAATAACGCAAATCACAGAACGATGCTGGTGCTTTAAAAATACGAGCCAATATCTCGCGTTACTAGTTAATCGGGTTGAAAAGTCTATAGTCAACACTTCAAAATTGCATAAGTTATTGCCGTTTCAAACTTTTTTACAATTGGGATGTGCAAATGCTTTCCAAAAATGCATCAAAATCATGAAGCATAATTCTAGATCTAGGTAAAATTCCAAGTAATATGAAGCATAAACAGCAGAAAATTAAAGTCGTATAAAGAAAGGAAGCGAGCTAGATATACAAATGCGTATAACAAGCCATTTATGGAAATTTTAAGGCATGAATGGCTACTACGAACTTATAGTAATTGGGCTCTGATGACACGCCAAGATTCGGACAGCACAAATCCTGGCATTGACAGGAATTCAGAACAAAAGTGATGGTATTGCGTACAAAAAGGATGTGCAGTCGTGCATAGTTTCTGTGCTGTACAGCTAAAACCATAATAAATTAATTTACCAGACAGTGAGCTATATGCAGAAGGATTCCGGAGTCTCACTGCCATTTTTATTTCTATTTTCATTCTTAGATCTGTCTAGGTCTGGACAACATGACAGTACCTTAGCCAATGTGCAGTCTATGATTGTGCGGATTGTGATTTCATACATACATACAAGACTATAACAACACATGATTGACTCGAAGAATTACGGTGGGAAGATTTGGTTAAGTCTATTTGTTAACTGATGATACATAAATTTGCTCTCGACAAGCAAAAAAATTGACAGATGAATATACAGGACTGGAGAATTTTGCTGATTTGATCGTTGCGGATTTTAAAATTTATGAAACATATTTATGCGGACGTACGAAGATTTCCATAAAATTAAAAATTAAATAATGAATAGGTTCTGATAGATACTTTAAGATACTGGGTGCCGATGTATCGTAGTTAAAAAAGTAGGAAAAATTATTCATCAGAGCTTTGATTAAGTTGGGGCACACCGTTATGAAACTTGAAACGTGGAGCGATTTACTGAGTAAGAGGCTCGATTTACCTTGCTGTTGCTCGGAGTTATTGTACTCCTATGTAGTAAGCGAAACAATGGGTCGTTTAAGATACTGGGTGTCGACAAACCATGGTTAAAAAATCAAGAGTACAAGGATTGAAATTTATGACTTATATGGAGAGAGTTCAACGCCTGAACCTCATGTCGCTCAGTATTCGGCATGTGCGCTTCGACTTGCTGCTAACTCGCCGCATATTACTGGAAGATAACGGTGACGAGCTGTCGGAGTTTTTCCCTTTCGCGGAGGGCTCAAGAACTCGTCGCCATGCTCTAAAGCTTCAAAAGCGAAGAACACTACGCCTAACACAAGGATTCATGCTTTCAACAAGATTTGTTAACTTGTGGAATACGCTTCCGAAAGAGGTTATTGCAGGAAGATCTGAAAACCAATTCAAGCAACTTGTGGATAATGTACTGTATGTAATTACTTCATACAAATCGCGTAACAAAATTGTCGACAAAGAACTAAGAATTCCTTTGACATAGCCTAAAAATTTCATTTAACGTGCTGCTAGATGCTTTGTTTTTTAAGATGCAGTGTGGCGTTAGCCATGGGGTAAAACACTTCATAATTATATGATCGCGAAAAAGTGTCACAAAGCAAAGGACAACTGATAGATTTCGTCCGAATTTTTGAGGCGTACAAAATTTTGAACAAAAAACTTACGTATTAAGAATTACTTCAGGATGTACATGAGTTTTTAGGTAGGCAATGGTATTCCAAAGAGTAGTTCAGGTGGCTTGAAATGAGCGTAGAAAAATAACGAGAGCAGAAAAATATACCTTTGAATGTGCGCCATAAAAGTCAAGGTCAGTTCAGTTCAGTTCAGTTCAGTTGCACAGGACAGTAAGTGGCTAACGAGCAAATCAAGCGTCCATAATTTCTTTCGGTGGAAAGCTGCAAGCAACCACAACTGCCAAAGCGTTTTTTCTCATTGTTATTTGGATATCCTCGACGATTGCGACACCAAGGGTTTAGTTTATTTCAGTTGGCACATGATGCCAAAGTCCCAGAATTTGTAGCTGCGACTGAGAAAAGCGGAAAGGGTTTCTCTTCACCAAGCCGGTGTGAGGTTAGCTATCGAAGATTGGTGCGTACATTTAAAACATGGAATTTAAAACGAGGCATTATATAACAGGATTTTTTGGTTGTTTTAAATTGTGGTGAAGACCATAAACATTCAAAATGAACAAAAAATGGACTATTTGTCGACAGACAACCTACATATTCACGGGAAAAAGTCTGGGAAAACTCATGCTACAAGGCATCTAAACCCCTTTTGAATGCACCTAATGATGTGCAAGCTATTAGTTCCTCAGGCAGCTTGTTCCAGAAGCTTACCACTCTTTCACTAAAAAAGTGTTGCCTGAGATTCAAATGGCTGTGGTTTTTCGCGAGCTTCAATGTAAGTCCTCTAGTTGAGGGGTTGAGCGCTCGAGAGAACAGGATTTGACAACCCTCGCCGTCTAAGCCTTTCAGGATTTTTAAAATTTTTATGAGGTCACCCCGTAGACGCCGACGCCCAAGGGAGAAGAGACCTAAAGAAATTAGACGTTCTTCGTAGGGTTTCTCAAACATACCTCCAACCATTTTCGTAGCCAGTCGTTGGACTCTCTCTAATAGCAACATGTCTTTTTGAAGGAAGGGTCTCCAGGCTTGCACGCAGTATTCTAAATGCGGCCTGACCATCGCCGTATATAAAGGGAGAAACACTTCTGGCGTTCTACATATCCGAACGAATTTAAGTCTAAAGACTTCTCCTCTACCTTGTTGTGCAGCTGTGGCACATTGCGCAGTCCATTTGAAGTCCGCTGTTACGACTATACCCAAATCCTTAACCCTCTAAATGAAAGTCGATCCTACCGTTATTCGCAGTTACTGTAATTCTCTCGACTGCTGTAGACAACAGATGACATTCACTATAGTTCAGAGGAAGATCCCAATCCTGCGACCATAAAATGACCTTTTCAATATCTCTCAACATCATCAGCAAACATGTAGCAGGGACATGATAACTGCGATGCCAGATCATCGATGAAGATCAGAAAGAGTATTGGGCCTAATAATGAACCTTGTGGAACCCCACTGGTAACTGTTGCGAATTCAGAAGTAGTATTGCCTACACGGACCTGGAAGGATCTATCACGAAGAAAACCGGTTATCCAGTCATGAAGCTTACCAGATATGCCTTCGGCTGCGAGCCTCATCCCTAGGAACCTGTGACTAACCGAGTCGAACGCCTCACTGAAGTCTAACTCAAGGAACTCTACCCGTCCGCCTTCTTCCAGTATCTTAGAAACTCTATCTAAAAAGCATAGAAGATTCAAGAGACACGACCTTCCTTTAAGAAAGCCATGTTGAACCGTGCCTAATGATAAATTAAGCACGAGGTGGCTGCACATCCGATCCCTGATATGTCTCTCCAAGGTTTAACATAAAACACTAGTCAAGCTTACCGGTCGGAAATTCTTAACTATGTTTGCGCAACTTCCCTTTGGAATGGGTACGACAATAGCTTTCTTTCAGTCATCTGGTAGAATGCCTTCACGGAGCGATTCGTTGTACAACTCACATAGAGGCTCTGCTAGTACCTTAGATATTTCCTTTACAATTTTAGGATGCACATCGTCAGGTCCGGCGGATTCATTTCCGTCTAGATTCTTTAGGACATGCGCGACCTCATCCGTGCAAAAAACAGCTCCGCTTAGTAAGGCACCAATTTCCGTACTGAGAGTTTAGACTGAGTGAATCGCATCGCCGCCATCCATTCTGTGTACGCTTCGAAAATAATCCAGCAAAGCTGCTGCCTTTTCGGGGTCAGAATTGGCTTTTTCACAATTTTCTAATATTAGTGTACCTATGTGCTCCCTTGTCTTACCCTTAGACTGAACATAACTAAAATACTTCTTAGGGTTCTTTTTGGCGGATTTCGCCGAGTAAGTTTCGTAGCCTCGCATAAGCTTCCGTTGTAGCTTTACTGTGTTGTTTCTCGAAGCCTTATAGCACTACCATTTTCTATAGGTTGGTAAGACTGTGTATCTCCTCCAGTGTCTGTCGCTCTTAATAATGTTGCGTCGCACCACAGGAGTCCACCAAGTTGGATTGTTCTTTAGCCGTGTAGGTCGAAAAGGACAGTAAAGGTCTTAAAGACCTTAAATATTGCGCTTAATAACCGACCATTTACTTTCACACTTTAATTAAACCCTTCAAGACCTTAAAGTTTGTAAATAAGTCATTGCTCACATGACAACGCCTAAGGGAGAAAAGATCGAGAGACATCGGACGTGCAGCGTTTGGTGTCCATCGCTGACCCTCAATCACGCGAGTAGCAAGGTGCTGTACGATATCAATTCGAAGGATGTCCTTTTTGTAGTGAGAACACCACGCCTAAACACAATATTTGATATGTGGCCGAACTAATGTCATGTAAAGTGGCTGGAATACTTAGGGTCTTCTGCGCGATAGCACAGATTTCAGCCGAAAGTGTACCATGCGTGTACGCTGAGCTGCAGCGGCACATTGGTTCTCCCATTTGAAGTCAGCCCTAACCAGTACATCCCAATCCTTTGTAACGACTAAAGTCGCTGTTTAACGCGTAGTCCACCCGTTTCTTAGTTCGACAATTCAAAACCACAATTATTCGAGTTTTCTACGGTTCTATTAACAATATTAATAGACAATAACAATTAACAAACCTCAACTGTACCGGGTTGTACAAATGATGTGAGCCAAAATGCTCAAAGTTTCCAAATGACAACAACAAATTCTGCCAATGCTGACAAAATAGACTGCCAAATGATAAATGCAAAGAAGTAAAATTACCAATACAATGGTGAACAATCGTCTCTCTTTTCTCCAAATACCACGAGCAAAATGTGTGCAATTTTAATGGCAGCCAAGCAATATAAATTACTTCAGTAAAACAAAACGGGGTATACAAGTGCATAAGGAAAATGTGTACACAAAAACAATATAAGATAAAATTGTTGAGAATTAAGAAGAATTCAATTGTTCAAACAGAAAAATAAGAAGGAATTTTACACAAAATTTTCGTCATTTACACCTCCCGCCAAATTCCTTCTAAACCTGGTGTTCTGAATGAAACTAACTGATTGGTTCCGCCTCCTTACCCAACTACTAAAATCTCAACCCAAAAAACGCAAGACAAACGGCAAATGACTTCATTGAGTGGCGAGTCACACACGCCACATCGCATTGCTATCACTGGACATATGTGGCTTTTTATAGAGAAAACGTTTGCCAAACGTAGACTCACCACGTCCTCCAGCTTTGCTCCTGACCCCTTAAGAAGTTCGGGCTTGCCCTATTTGCGCCACCGCGCCAACCTCCGGGCCTTCGTCTTCTTGAGATCCTTCCAGCAGACAAATTTTCCGTATATCGCGGGTAACCAAACCATTCTTTGTACGAACAACAACAGACCTTACTAAATTATCTTCGCTCACGTGAATATCCACAACAATACCTAGTGGCCAAGCACGCTTCGGAGCTTCAACATTGTTCACTAGTACGATATCCCCAACGCGGAAATTACGTTTACGATGGATCCACTTCTGTCTTGTCTGTAGCAGTGGTAGATACTCTGACTTCCAACGCTTCCAAAAGACGTTCGCCAAGTGCAGCGATTGTTTCCAATTTCTCTTGTAACTGTCAACAAACCCATCTTCAGAACGCATTCCATCATTTGAGCGATTCAGCAACAAGTCGTTGGGACACAGAGAAAGGGAGTCGATGTCGTCTGAAGAAATAGGAACAAGCGGTCTGTTGTTCAGAATCCGCTCAACTTCAATCAAGGCGGTTTGCAGGGTCTCGTCGGATGGTGTTTGTTGTGCGCATGTAACATTCAAAGCACGACGAATTGATCTTATCAATCGTTCCCAAACACCTCCTCGATGACTAGAGTATGGAGGGTTAAAACACCATTTAATACTGTGTGAAGCTAGCCTTTCCGATAAACCGTCGCTTTATCCTTTCAACCAAATACGCAGCACTCGTTCAGCACCGACGAAGTTGGATCCGTTATCTGAATATATGACTTGGGGTTTACCTCGACGACCAATGAAGCGGAAGAGCGCCATCAAAAAGGAATCGGTATCCATAGAATGGGCTACTTCTATATGAACAGCGCGTGACTGCAAGCAAGTAAACAAACATCCATAACGTTTTTCTACAGATCGACCTCGCTTTACTTCAAACGGTCCAAAATAGTCCAATCCCACATTGGCAAAAGGATACGAGCCTGTGGCAACGCGAACTGGAGGAAGATCAGCCATCAGTTGAGATGCGGGTCTGGCATCTAACCTTTTGCAGATGAGGCATTTTCCAAGTACCCGCTTTATAGATGACAGTCCACCGATAGGCCAAAATTTTCTGCGCAGGACGCTAAGGGTATGCGCTGGCCCTGAATGTCCTTCGAGCAAATGAACGTTACGAATCAATAAGTCCGTAACATTATGCTTCTTGGGAATTATTACGGGATGAATGCTTTCAACTGCAAGATCAGAATGCTGCAGTCTTCCACCAACCTTCAACATACCCTGGTCAATGAAAGGGCGTAATTTACTCAACGATGAAAAATTGACTTTGCAGGGTTCACTTAGCACTATGTCTCCAAAGGCATTCCGCTGCGTCAATCGAATAACGTCGGATTCGGCATTTTGTAATTCATCAAAACCAAGTTTGCCCACCGATAAGGATCTATCGGAATGATGACCAAACATAACAACAATGTAACGTTTGAAACGGACCAGCCACGCAATGGAGCGTAAAAGTCGTTTCCAACTAGAAAATTCGACGAAGAATGTTGTCTATTCCTCGTTCTGAATCCTTTGACGTAATGTTACAATTAACACGCTTGAATTCAGCTTGCTCGGTGCGCTGCGGATTAACAATTTCAGGCCACGTATCAATGGTTTGTCTTAGAAAGTCAGGGCCGTTTAACCAAAATTCCAATTGAGACAACTCCATGGCACCCCGTGAGGTCAAATCAGCTGGATTATAACGGGTACCAACATGCCTCCACTGGCATGGTATCGTGTGTTCGTGTATGAACGTCAAGCGATTCGCTACAAACGTTGAGAAGCGACTAGTTCGATTGGTAATATAATACAAAACAGTCATCGAATCAGTCCAAAAGTTGATGTCTTTAACTAGTTCACCAAAAGCGGATTTTAGTATCAAATATATACGTACCGCAAGAACCGCTGCAGAGAATTCCAATCTAGGAATGTATACCGTTTTCAGAGGATTCACTCGAGATTTCGAAAACAGGAGGCAAACCGGCGACATGACTAAATCACTACATGAAATTCCATATGCAACGGCGCCATGGCCAGATTCCGAGGCATCACTGAAGACGTGTAGATTTAAGGACGTCATACCTTCATTTACTTCGCAAATGCGTCGTGGAACACGTAACTCTTTGATCGAATGCATGCTGTTGAAATACTTGTCGCACACTAGCTGAAGATCATCACACATTGATTCGTCCCAACCCAAAGGTTTTCTGAAACAACGTTTTAGCGATTCCTTTCCAGGGAAAATCCAAGGACTCATCAAGCCAAGTGGATCATACAAACCACTGACTACTGACAATAAAGTTCGTTTCGTTGTTGGGCGTTTTGCAAGTTTCAGATCAAACGCAAATTCATCTGTGGCTGCATCCCATTTAACACCCAGCATTCTTTCTATCGGTAGATTATCTTGGCTAATGGCTCGTACGTTGGGTGCGCGGTCATCCGCAGGCACATCATCAAGTAAGATACGGTCATTGACAATCCACTTTGTCAAACGAAAACCTCCCATTCGTACCAATGACGACAACTATTTTATCAAGGACTTCGCTTCCTCCTGAGTAGGCACTGATACTGAACAATCATCAACATAAAAAATTTTCGAAACATAATTCTCAATTCGTTTTTCAAATAAATGACCGAAATCCTCGACGGTTTTACGAAGTGCAAACGTAGCGCAAAATGGGGACGACGTTGCCCTAAAGGGATGAACTGTCATCCTAAATTTTCTAACGGAACCCCGCATATCATTATCCTCCCACTAGAGAATTCTAAGTGCGTCTCTATCATAGTTTGGCACTTTGACTTGGAGGAACATCTCTTCGATGTCAGCAGCAACAACATATACATGTAATCGAAAGCGCAGCAATACGTCGATCAAATTTTTTGTCAGATTTGGTCCTTGAAATAGTATATCATTCAACGACACACCATTGTGTTTAGCCGCACAATCAAAAACTACTCTCAGCTTTTCCGGTTTCTTAGGATTGAAAACCGGATGGTGAGGCAAATACCAAACAATATTCTCCGTGGCATTATTCAGAACGGGTTCGATATAACCAATCTCCAAATGATGTGCCATAACCTTGCTGTAACGCTCGAACAAAACACTATCGCGTTCAAATCGACGCCGCAAGTAGCTTAAGCGCCTTTCCGCTGACAAATAATTTGTGGTCAGTTTGCTTCTATCAGGCTTCCAAGGTAGCGGTACCTGAAAATGACCGTCGATAATTTTTGATCCTCTTACGAGCGACAATGCATCTTCGTCATCGCGCGATCGTTCATTTCCTTCAGCGGATATGTCTGCAAATTCTGCATTGTACAGACGGTTGACACATTCATCAATGGACCCTTGCTCCAAGGAAGAATTCAAACACAAGATATCCTTTGGAGTTTGGCATGCTGGGCCTTGCAGAATCCACCCCAACAGCGTTTTGGTTGCAAATGGACGGCGCCTGCCTCCTAAGCGCTGTTCCAACGCCCAATGTGCTTCAGGGACATCACAGCCTATGAGCACAGTCACAGGCTGATCACTAACATCAAGGAAGTCAACGTCTTTCAAGTATGCAGGCCGTTCACTCAAGGCTGTCATTGGACATTGTGATACACGCGGCAACTTTTCTACTGTGTAAGCCTCAGGGACGTGGATTACTTGACTGCCATCAAACGAGTGTATTTTAAATTTCAAACGAGAACAAGTAAGTTTACGCTGATGACCCAAAGTGGTCAATGAAACTTGCGCAGGACTTTTAGGCATCCTGTTCTGTTCAACGAAGTCATTAAGAATCAAAGTGGTATCAGAACCACTATCCAAGAAGGCAACTGCATTTATAAGCCCATTTGGAGTCTCGATCTTGATGGGTACAGAACCTAAGAACACCTTTGCACTGAATGCCGCATGACTGCAGTGAATATTCGTGGACGGTTTCTCTGCAGCGTGGTTGTAGTGTAGAAGAGTGTGGTGTCGTTTACCGCAATTTTCGGCAGTGCACCACGGCTTGTATTTACATGACACAGCGCCATGTGACGGTCGCAGACATAGGAAACAAACAGAGTTGCGCCTGGCGATTTCCCAGCGCGACTTGACATCCGATTCAATAAATTTCGGACAATTTTGTAACTCATGAGATGCCTGGCAAATGCAACATTTCATGCTAGGCCTTACATCACTTGTGGTGACAAAAACATTTCTTTTCTCAGTGGTTTGGAAACCACTCCTCGCATTTGGGTATGCACGAGGTGATTGATGATGCGTGTTTGAGCTAGTTGTTTCAAGCAGCTGCCCAAACCTGCTCCTTGCGATACGTGCACGCCGTGACACAAATTGTGTCAGGTGCTCAAATGTGACTCCATGGCCATCCATGCTGAGTTGATCCGCCGCATCAGCCCACTGATGCTGTAAGGCGACAGGTAGACACTTAACAACGCCTTCCAAGGTGGTTACAGAATTCAAATCTGCTTCACAACCCATTTGCTTCAAAGCAATTTGGCAGTTTTCCATCCTCAAGGCGAGGTTTGACAGACTATCGGAAGTGTTTCTTACCCGTGTTGCTTCACTCAACATCTCGTTCAATAACGAGCGTGCAACAACATGAGGTAGGCCAAACATTTCCTTTAGAATGCTGCGTGCTCTTTCATAACCTTCTTCAGGCGGCAACATCACGCAAGCGTCAATCGCATTTCGAGCTTTACCTCGGCAATAATATGTGAGGTACAATAGAAGCTGACCAGAATCAGTAGTTTTTGATTCCACATGGCATTCAAACTGCCTTATAAACTTCCAGTAGTCCACTGGATTACCATCAAATGATGATAATGTAACCTTTGGAAGTAAAGCAGAATCTTTCACGATTCTCTGTGGCGCTTTGCCTACTTTCGATTCAAGTTGACGATCAGCGACGGGAAAACTGGCCACCGGATTGTCGTTGGATCGGCACAACTGAGCTAACATTTTCTTCACTACTACTAAGTTCTGCTGTAAATCCCGCATAGCCTGTTCGGGTTTAGGTTCTAAATTACAACTACCTAAAGGCGACAAGCAAGAGCTATGTGATGCAGAACCAGCAGTGTCATTAAATTCACTATCAATATGTTTCCCAGTAGAGATAAACCGTTTCGATTTTTTAGGCATTATCAATTAATGCAAAAACGAAGATATAGAAAAAAGAAAAACAGGGGACGTCACCGAGTTTGAAACAAAATAGAATTGCGGCACGAAGATCCAAGTTGATCCTTGTTCAAATAGGCCGACGAAAAAAATTGACCGTTTCCAAATGAGCAATTCAATTTTCTGTTTCTCCAAATAGAACAATCCGAGTTGAGAACTGTAACGAGTTGTACAAATGATGTGAGCCAAAATGCTCAAAGTTTTCAAATGACAACAACAAATTCAGCCAATGCTGACAAGATAGACTGCCAAATGATAAATGCAAAGAAATAAAATTACCAATACAATGGTGAACAATCGTCTCTGTTTTCTCCAAATACCACGAGCAAAATACAGTGGAACCCGGGTACAACGAATCGCTGGGGAAAAAGTAAAATGTTCGTTATAAGCGGAGTTCGTTGTTAGCGAGTTGCGACACTGACAGTCCAATCTCACGTTTTCTGAAGTAGCTGGCGATACTCTTTTGTTTAAGTTTTGACTTCGCCACTTCCTCGATCTCTCTCTCCAAAAATTTAAGTTCTCTTTCGACGTCTATTCCTTTTATTCTAAGAAATCTTCTGCAGAGATCAAGAGCACTCCTGGCATCTTTCACAGACGGAGTGTCTGACTGAGTGATTGCAATTTGTCATGAGTCTGTGATTACCAATCACAGAGAATTCACGTGATTTTCTTGTGCGTGCGTGCGAGTCAGTTAGCACACTGTAGGCAAGGCTGCCTGTGTCTCGCCAAGCTGTGTGTCAGTTCTATTCTTAACGCACTGCAGGCCACTCTTGACGGAGCGTTGTGGGTTAAAAGCCAGACAAAGCGAGTTCGTTGTACGCATGTACTTTATTGAACAAACATAGCTGTCGGGAAAGTGTACGGTGTTCGTAATAAGCGAGATTCGTAACGAACAGTTCGTTGTACGCATGTTTCAAATGAGCTTGCAGATAGGGAATTTATTTGGGAAATCATGGTGTGTTCGTTATAAGCGGGAATTCGTTGTAAGCGAGTTCGTTGTAAGTGGGTTCCACTGTATGTGGAATTTTGATGGCAGCCAAGCAATATAAATTACTTCAGTAAAGCAAAACGGTGTATACAAGTGCATAAGGAAAATGTGTACACAAAAACAATGTAAGATAGAATTGTTGAGAATTAAGAAGAATTCAATTGTTCAAACAGAAAAATAAGAAGGAATTTTACACAAAATTTTCGTCATTTACATCCTTAACACATTGTTCGCTGTTGAAACTAAGGGAATTTCTTGACACAAACCGAAATATTATCATCCAGTTGTGATAAAAGTTTGCTCTTATTGAGGTTCAGTGTCGAGGTCCCACTGGTTTGACAAGTTTATGATCGAAATATCTTCATTTGTTAATCCTATGAACTTCACATCATCCGCAAAAATGGAGCATTGATACTTCAAGGCAGACTGCAAGACATCCATGAAAATAAGGAATAGAAGATAAAACGAGTAACGATCCTTGAGTGACTCCACTGATAACGTCAGTTTGGCTAGACAACGTGGATCCAACCCGGAATCTAAATGTCCATATCAAGTTCAAGTTCAAGTTACACAAGGCTGAGAGTGGCTGAAAGGCAATCACGCACCTAGATTTCCTTCGACGTTATGGGGTTGAGCACCCAGCACATTGCTATTGAGTATAAAGTTCGTACGTGCCAGCACCATATGAGGTCATGGATTCACGAAATGAAGCAATAATATGCGTGAACAATGTATGATGTAAGAATTCACTAGACTGATGCAGGCAAAGTGCGCAAATTCATAGAATGCACATGGGACAAAATGCCGTCAGGTTGTCCAGGACTAGACATATATAAGGAAGAATATGGAACAGTATAAATAAATGTTTTTGTTTTTGCAAAGATTTATATTCGACAATATTTGGAAATAAGTTAGGTCACTTAACGTCTAATTCCCTCTTAAAGCTTAACACATTATTGAGTTTTCTTAAACCATATGTGAGCTTATTACTGTGCTTAAAAGTGCTCACGTACCAGCATCCTGGGTCTATTCTTAAGAAGTTTCATTTAATAACCCTTTGTAGCTGCGTTAGTGGCAAAATCTAGTAATTCAGTAATATTATCACCCGTGAATCAAGGTAATTCAAGGTTTTTAATGGTCTAAAAAGCAACAAGTTTACCAACAACCATAGGATGGTAAAAATTGAAGTTTAGGTGTATAAACAATATAAGGAATTTGATTAAACAGTATATAAGTGTTCTGCAATAAAAATTCATCTGATTTCGTTTTAAAGTCATGCAAGCTAGTGGCGTGAGCAACGGTTGGAGGTAAACTGTTCCAAGTAAAACAGACACGGACAGAGTAAAAATACGTTTTACAGTTTACGCGGGAATAGAGTACGACTAGCACATATTCATGGGTCCGATAATTTCTCGTATCTCTTTGCGTAAATAAATCCTGTGAGGGATGGTTCGGGTATGGAATGTTTGGTAAAGTAAGATAGGGTCTCCTCTGATTCGTCTATAGGGAAAGTCGAACAGATTCATTTGAGCTATTCTTTCTTTATATGGTTTGTTTCGGATGCTGAGAACTAGTTTTGTTGAGCGGTGATAGATTCGCTGCATAAGTTTTACATTCTTCTTGAGCCACGGAGATCATGACTGCAGACCCTATTCCATGACTGGTCTCAATTATGTATTCATGATCCTCGGGAATATCTTGGGCGGAAATTTTCCAAATACCCGTTTGAGTAGATTTATAACACGTGTTGCTTTTTTGAACACACTGTTAGTTTGACGTGATGTTTTCAAACTGGAGCATATCCAGAAACCCAAATCATTTTCGTCACTGCAATTTTAAAGGACATGCGAACCTATGTGATATGTGAACTCTACTCCATTCCCCACATTCATGATCCTGCATTTGTTGAAGTTAAACGGCAGTTTGTTTTTCAACAACCAGCTGTGAAGCGTATCAAGAACCTTTTGTAAAAGCAATTAGTCTTCAAGACTACGAATGCTGGGTCAAATCTTCATGTCGTCCGCAAATAACGAAATGTTACATCGAACAATTTCCGGTATTTCATTGACATAAACCAGAAAGAGGATCGGACCAAGGACTGAAACTTGGGGAACTCCGCTATTTGCTGCGATTGGTTTGTATAATGCACCATCAACACGTACTTGGTTAATTCGATTTGCTAGGTGGTCATTTGGCCAATTCAACAACTTTCCATTGATACTAAGCCATTCAAGCTTCTGTAGTAGTATGGAATGGTCAACACGATCGAATGCTTTTGATATATCTAAGTAGCACGCGTGTATTGCTTGTCCTTTATATATCAATTTTGTCCATTCACCTAGCATTACCCTAAAATGAGACAAACAGGAATAATTTCGTCTAAATCCATGCTGGTTCCTCGAAAGCAACTGATTATTCTAGGAATGTTTCATTAGATCTTCAACAAGAGGTAGGTAGGTAGTCATTTAGCCAATTCAACAACTTTCCAGTGATACTAAGCCATTCAAGCTTCTGCAGTATTATGGAATGGTCAACACGATCGAATGCTTTTGATATATCTAAGTAGCACGCGTGTATTGCTTGTCCTTTATCTACCAAATTTGTCCATTCATCTAGCATTAGTGGTAAATGAGACAAACAGGAATAATTTCGTCTAAATCCATGCTGGTTCCTCGAAAGCAACTGATTATTCTAGAAATGTTTCATTTGATCTTCAACAAGAGTCGCTCAAATAATTTTAATATCACAGGTAACAGAGTAACGGGTCGGTAATTGGAAACATCGGAGCGATTTCCACTTTGTAAATAGGAGAAATTATTTCGCGTTTCCTATCTGTAGTAATCACTCCACTTGCCAGTGTTTGCTCGAACGAGTAAGTGAGTGGTTTGTATAGCAAACTCGCAAATTGCTTCAATATTTTCGGGGTAATTCCGTCGGCCACAGGAGAATTTCCGGTTTTAGGATTAAATAAACATTGAAGGACGTGTTTCGAAGTGACTTTTATTCCACTTAGGGCAAACGTGTTGAAAGTGTTGGATTTGGGATGTTTACTGCATGTTCTATCGGGTTGAATACCGATGAATAAAACGTGGTTGAAGCATCAGCAGTTTCTACTGCAGTTGTTGTTGGTCCAGTTGATGTGTTCACGGACGCTACTCTAGTTTTCACCTTAGCTTGATCGTTAACTATACGATAAAGTTTTTCTGGGTTTCGCTCCATCATGCTTGATGTCACTTCTTGGAAGTACAACTTGTCTTGGATGACAAATTTGTTAACTTTGTTCCGCAGTAAATGGGATGTTTCCCAGGTCTCTGATGATGGGTTTTGCCGATGGTGTCGCCAAGCAACGTTTCCTACCGTCAACCACTTACGAGTACGGCTTTTTAGTTTAAATACAAATTTTTTCTCGAGTTCCAGAGAACAAATTCGGAGCTCACTTTGATTGAACTTTTGAGATTAGATATTAGCCATATCCAAAACTTATGTACGTTGCTGGTTTTCGGTTAACAGTTAAACTTGTTTTTCAGCGCATCACTCAACGCCATAGTGTTGATCCACCTAACTCTCTTACGGACATTATTTGTTCTTACAGCTTCAAAGAGATAGTCAAACTGGATGACGACGTGATCACTTAGTCCCAGGGGACTTTCGTAAGCAACGTTATCAATGTCGTGTTCATTGCTTGTCAGAACGAGATTCAAGCGTGAGGGTGAATAGTTCCCGCGGTATCGGGTATTACATGCAATGTTGTTATTTATAGGAATATCGTCAAACAACTCAATGAATGCGCGCTCGAGGAAGTGTTCAGCGTAAATGATACTGCTCTGCAGATTCGGTAAAGTGAAGTCATAATAAAAAGCCATAATAAAAAATCCACAAGTGAATCTGAAATTAACCATGCGAATTTTATCCAGTAGGGCCAGATTGTAAGTTTCCTGTGCAGACGGTGGGCGATATACTACTCCCAAAACACAGTCTTTACTGTTAGCTAGTAGGACTGAGTACCAGAATGTATCCAGTAACACGATGTCTGTATCAGTAATTTCACGGCACAGAAGGTTTCGCCTATAATACAAAGCTACTCCTCCTCTGGTTTCACGGTCTTTACGAATAAGTAACATTCCTGTAATTCTAGTTCACTATTTGTTTGGTGAGTTTGTAGCCACGTTTTCGTTATGGCGATGATGTCAGGTGAACATCTCAGAAAAACTGCGAGCAGTTCACTGATTTAGTTTCCGAGACACTATGCGTTGGTGTAGATGCATTCCATAGTTGTTTTTCTCAACAAGGATGGGGTGTGGGAAAGGAGGCTAGCAGAGTGCAGAATATCTGTTAGGCCGACTAATCCAGAGTCGGCATCTGGAGGTGTTTTGCTTGCATGTATGCTTAATCGTTTTGAGATTGTACTGTTGGAATACATTGATCTATAGTATCGGCTGAATTTGTTTCTGACACGTCAACTACTGATTAACTTGGTAGTGTTTCTATTGAACTTCGTGGTGCATCTATCTTTCCAATATTAAGTTTCGATGTGCTTAGTCTAATTTCTCGTGGCATTCGTGTGCGACCATTTTCCCAAAGAATTTTGAACGTGTTCAAAATATCTTTGCGCAAAAACGTTATTTCAAGGGGCTTAGGACCGATGCCCTTATAATTCGTAGATTTGGGGACCCTTTAGAATCTTAAAATCTTCTATAAGGTTGCCTCACAGCCGCCGTCACTTTAATGACTACGGATCTACGTCATTGAGTCTTGCCTCATAGATTTTACCTGTCTGACCATAAACGACCCTCTTTGCAAGGCCATGAAACATTTCGAGACATCCAATATCTTCATTCATGTAGGGTGCAAAGGATTTAACACAATATTACAAGTGAGGCCACATGATTAACTTGTATAGGTGAATTGAGTTTGAATGTTTTCGGAATGACAACGCTGAGCTTAGTTAGAACAATTTTTTGAGCCTTGTTTACTGTTTCGGCAAATTTAGTAAACCACCTGAAATCTCCTGTGATAGTAAATCCGATATCCTTCACTATCTTAGTAGCAGCTATTCTCATATTTTCTGCGTGGACTTCTAGTTATGTTGTCGCCAAATCAGTCGTTAGAACGCCGTTCTCCGGCAAGTTTAATGGCAAGATCCATGTTTTGTCCACACGTAGCCGAAAGCACCACAAATTTGTAAGCTCGATTGATTTTTACCATAGCATTCTCCCCATTATTTTGGCTTTTTAGTTTATTTTTCTCGCATTTCGGTCAACTACTAGCGAACACTGCAGTCATAAGTCATATATAACTTTTGAATTCAGTGCAACATATCCTGAACTCCGATTTGCTCAATAAGAAGCCATTTGTTAAAGCTTACGTGTGATTATCTAAAAGAAAACATACGGATATGTCGTCAGAAATTTGCCGCTGACAGTCGCGTCTGAAGTCACAGATATCCTGTAAAACAGAACAGCCGAACAGTCATATGAGGTAACAAAATCGGCTTTCATTCCTCTTACAGCGATGTCTGAAGAACAGATCCTCCGCAAGCTGCTTTGTGGTATCAAACACGGCTACAATAGACTCTCACAGCTTCTTCAACCCATGCCCGAGTTTAGGTGCATCACGCCTGTCAGCAAGTTCGTGTTGAAGCAATTGTGGCAGCAGAAGTTGCCCATAGACGTTCGAATGAGCCTTTAAGTCGTCCAAAAAAAATGCGGTCTCGAAAAGCTCGCTAGTATCGCTGATGAAGTGTAGGAAACCATAGACACGCACTTGCCGCTATGTAAAATAACAGAAAATTGGGTTATTGAGCAATATAATAGAAAATAACTCAAGAAACAGACATCACACCTACAAGAATTGACAGGATCGAGATAGAAAGAAACAAGGGCAGACAACGTCCTTCAAAGCCTGAGAATCGCTATAGGCTTTGCTACTAACACCGCCGATTCAGAAAAAACGTTATCAATGTTCTAAGCCCAGGCATTTACCGTAGATTTTAATAATCATGGGCAAGGCAGTAAATACAGCGGCACTGCCTTTGCAAATAACGTTCGCCATCTTTTCAAGGTCTCTGTAAACACAACTGAATCCGTTTTTTTACGTGGACATATGGGCGAAGCGCAGCGTCATTCACACAATCCGAAACCGAACGCAAGTGTCCATCAGGATTGACTCTTCAGGCGACCAACGGTACTCGCTTGGCCAACTATAGCCATCGGTCTCTCTTCGTAGACGCGAAGATCGTTTCACTGAATATTCACTACAACAGACGTAAAATGAGTAATTTTGGGCGCTGATTTCTTGTTCAATTTCAACCTTTCGGTAGAAAGTAGCCATGAAATGCTTATCAATAAAACCACGAAGCTGAATTTATTGGTCAATATCATTACCCAAATATTACTAATTAGTTTGAATGAGACGGTTTGTAGAGGCTTTGCCAAACAAATAACCATGTTTTATATTGGTTTAGGCTACAACTCGAGTCCTAAACATAACATAATATATTTAAAAATATCATGTGATATGAGACTATTCTGACATGCAGAAGAAAATATACCCTCACCACTAGGTAAGTCATCGCATTCGTCTTTGTCATGAGGGAAACATCAATGTTCGAAACTATTATACCCAGTGTATTATATCACAGAAGATGCTAGAAATCAGATAAAACTGTAGCATGCAAAATAGCGGAATACCTATATTGAGAAAGCGGTTACACGCGGGTTAATACAATATGGCGGAACACATATATAGTCATTTATTTCTTTATTTCTTTATTTTTGAGATTTAAGGTAATCGGAGGTCAACCAATCACGGCTAACCGTTGTGACCCTCGTTAAACGCTCGATTGTCTGACGTTGGTCTTTCATTTGTACATAGATCTGTGGAAGTAGAACAAGTGTAAGTCAATACATAACAATATGGCGCATCTTTTGTATTCATAATATCCTCTCCATCTTCAGAAATCACTGACCTCAGTGGCACCGCACTGTCATCATCAATTGGAACCTAAACCTCTTCAACTTCTTCATTTGCTGTTATTGTTCGCAGTGGTTTGAAAGATTTCTTGTTATGTTCTGGTTTAAATCGGTTGACGTGCACTATTTGCTGATTCTTCAGGTATCGTGGATCGCTTGTCACCCAGATGGTTTCTGAAATCATTTGTGTAACAAAGGGTTGTTCTTTCGAATTTCATCTAATTCTGATTCAAACTTCCGTAATTTATTCAGAATAACGGAAGTTTTCTGATCTAAATAAACGGAGCAGTTGTTAGACTTGGGAATCTTACATAGATTGATTCGCTTCTGGATGGATGTTTTAGTGTACATAATTTAAATAGTATAAGATGAAATAAAAGCCAAAAGAGTGAGATATATAACATAAAAGTTTTCGTAATTATGAAATATATGACAAATACGTACTGTTTTCAAACCAAGCGCGACCTTGACGACCTCATTAACTTTGAATGATCCTCTCCACATACGGCAAAACTTCGACAACGTACCATTAACCCCGGGGTTCCACTGTTTAGCTACATTAGGTCCCCTGGCTTAAACGGTTAGCCGAAACAACATATGTTATAGTATTCCGTTTGTGTGCGTAAGGGCACACTAAAGATTTAACTTGCCAGTGCATGCAATTTAATCACGGATTTCCTTAAATTAATCACATAATCGAATGCGGCGAAAGCATATCTGCGAGTAGTCGCATTTCTCTTCTTGTAATCATGAAGTTCGGTAATTGTTTTTGTATACGTATGCATTGGCGTGGTAAGCTAAATGGCATTGTGAGAATGCTGTATCCGAAAATCTGGTGTTTTAGAAAGTGACAAATGCCTGAAAAAATGCTTTCAGATTTCTGTTCGTTCTTTCTATCAACTCGTTGTCCTGAGGAACATATACCGTCGTTTTCGACTGATTAATGCCCAATATACGAGACAAATCCTTCATTAAAATGCATTCAAATTTGCTTCCACGATCTGAGTGTAATTGCATAGGGTCACGCCATCTAACTATCCAAGTGAATAAAAATACCTTGGCTGTTGTCAAAGCATCAATAGGATAGGCTGGTGTCGCCTCGCACCATTTTTTGAAATGTTTTGCCATCACTAAAATGTATCGGTTCCTACCTGCTGTCACTGGAACTGGAACCATTTTGTTAGGATAGCCAGTGAGTATACTTTGTAGCAGGGCTTTAAAATTGATTTTTGGATTCTTGATTCTTGATTCAGATCTCAAGCCTCATGGAAGTTTGAAATATCTCTCAGTTGACGTAACCATCAGTAGTGACGACGTACCGCATGCGTTATTTTGTTCTGTTTTACATGGCCCAATGGTTCGTGCAATGAGCTCATAAACGTAGGTACGAAATTCTCTTGTACAACACTAAACGGATTATGTTGCGGTCCGTGGTATATTTGTAAAACAATTTTTCAATACGTTGACTATACCACAACGATCGAAGGCAACGCAACTCCCAACTCGAATCAAACATTTCACCAGAGGTCGATCTGTTCTCTCCGGATATGATACCTTCGTAATTCGGAGTTGTGCTCTGGTCCGTAGCTCAGACTTCGCTCCATTCCCTGTATTCACTTGCCTGAAAAATTAGAGAACCGCTAAACAAAGTTGAGCAGGATTGGTAATCACCATGAGATCTCTATTGTGCGCTTGATAATGAAACAGCATTTCCATACCGGGGACCCAGTCTGTGTTGACAATCAAAGTTGTACTCTTGCAGTATACCTGCCACTTGGCGGTCTGCACCACTTGGCCTTTGAAGTTTCCCAACGATTGTATTGGAGAGTGGTCAGTTCGTACATGGGATGCGGTGATTGTTCGAATAACAATCAATAATATTCTCGTTATTAAACTTATATTCATAGATTCATAGATTTTTTCATAGATGATATGCAGGTAAAAAGCTTCGCTTTACAAGACATACAAAATTGTACTTCGGGTTGGATGGTGTAAAAATATTGAAGTATTGTTAGAGATTATTGTCAAATGTGAAAAACACTTGTCCATGTGGATATCTATTGATTTCTTGAAAAAGTCAACATCAATATATACCGCGTAATTCGAATACTGAGTGTGGTGTATTCTCACTTCTATTCTTGGGTTGGTTGTTTCATTCAAATCAATACAATACAACTCATTACACGGAATTTTCGCCCAACTAGGTAGAGTCTAAAACGTCTAACGAAATAAACGAATGTGCGCATCTTCTTTCCTGTAACGCAATAGTTTATTTCGATCTTTTTGAGAGCAAAACTGACGCAAGCAATCACATGTTCTATGCTATCCATTCTGATTTGTGACAATACAGCCCTAATGGCTAATACACTTGCATCTGTGTCCAATATGAATCTCCCGCCTGACAGTGACACATCGGGGTATGCTGGTATTCATGCTTGGCCCAATGACTGAGATGGATGAACGCAATATCACATTGTTCTGACCAACAGAATTTACACCCTCTCTTCATTAATGAAGTCAGAGGTTTAGCGGTTTGAGTGAAACTGAAAATAAATCTTTGGTAATATGACGCCAACCCCGAAAGTGCATAGCTCAGAGAGATTAGTGGGTGTTTACCTGTTCTTGAAACCATCAGTTTTCTCTGGATCGCTTGAGGCTCAATTAGTAGATATTACATGACCAAGGTATTTTAACGCTTTTTGCAGGAAAAACATTTTTTAGAGTTTAGCTTCAGATTGAGCTCTCTCAATCGGCCTAGAACCGAATCCACGCCAGAAAAATCTTCTTTAACACACGGCAGTGAATAATGACGTCAACCAAATATACTTAACATTTCTCTGGAATACGTTCCTGAAGAGTTTTGTGCATAAGTCTCTAGAATATTGGAAAGGCCAAAAGGTATGGCAGTAAACTCGTACAGACTATCAGGAACAATAAATGCGGTCTTTGATCTCTCGTCACGGTCAACTTCTACTTGCCAGTAACCAGATGCTGGATCGAGTGTAATAAACAAAGCTTCATTTAATAGAAAATCGATTGTTTCGTCAGTTTGAGCAATAAGATAATCGACACACACCACCTACCATTATTTCTTAATCAACACAACGGAGGAAGCCCAATGGGAGTTTGTTGGAACGATTATGGTATTCTCAAGCATATCATTGATTATTTCCTTGAGTTCGCTGTGCGTGTGAAATGGTATACGCCTGCAGGTTTGCCGTATTGGATGAGCACTTCCAGTGTCAATTGAATGTCGTTGTCACACAATATACTTTTGATGTACCATCCTCGATATTCTAAGGCATGCAATGTTGGCTAAAGTCTACCATGGTGTGTGTGATATTTAAAAAGTTGATACCCAGGACAGGATCAAATAGCTGTGAAGAGAAGACACAAAACTGCTGTTCGACTAATAATTTAGCACAATTGACAGATGCTGTTATTGTGCTTTCTATCTTGAGATGGCTGCCATCAACAGTTCACAAAGTTATAGAAATTATGGTAAATTTTTATATTCTCAATCTTGTCCGCGATATCCTCACGTATCAGACAGCACACAGAACCTGAATAAATCGAGCAACATTAACAATTGATTTATTAATGACGGAAAGCCGCATGTTAGAAATCTCATTCAAGTTTAAGACAATTGATGAATCAGCAGAGAGTGTGGACTTTCGCATGTTTATGATGGATTTCCTTCTTTGTCTGCAGAAACGGTCGGTGTGCCATATCCCTTGCATACGGAGCATTGGCGCGATTTACCAGATGCATGAACACGATCTTTTTCATCGCATGCACCAAATGAAACTTCGCGAGAAAATCTTCCAAAGTTTTCTCTCAGTTTATCGATAATCTCCTCCTGTTCCAAATCGGCAAGTGGCGTCATTGAAAATTCTTTTCGTGCTTCTCGATTCTCTATGCCCTCCATCAACCTCTTTAAAATTTCGTGCTTTCGTGATTCGGTAAAATCATCAGGGAAGCGAGGCTGCCAAAGAGCGTAATTGCGCGATAAATTCTAATACTGGTTTTCCCGCATTGTGTCGCCTTTCATCAAATTATGCATGACAGACGCTGGCTGGCTGAATCCCAGAAATGGGACGGCATAATAAAATGAATAATTTGAATATTTCTTCAGGGATTTTGAATTCTGCAAAGCGAACGAAAGAACCAAGTGATAGGAGTCTTAAGTTGACGTCTTTCCGTTCAATCAGCGGCAAGTATTTTAGATGTCTTCGAGGCTGGATGTCCCAAATTCGATAATTAAACTCAATATAATATTTGTGCGGTGGGTGTATGAGTGGTTTTCTAGGAACGGATGGTTATGATTTGCATTCTTCCTTCAATACTGGCATTCCAGAATCAAGTTGCTTGTCGAAATTCATTATGGCGTGGTCGACAAATTGTTGTATATCACCGAAGATGCTAGACACCAGCTAAAATGGAGCACGCAAAATAGCGAAATAGCGAGTATTGAAAAAGCGCTTACAAGCGGGTTAAAACAATATGGCCGAACACAGATATATGTACTCCGTCTGAATTTTAAAGTAATCGGAGATCGTTTAATCATGGTTCACCGTTTTCCCCTTGTTATACACTCGACCACCTGACGTTTGTCGTTCATTTGTACATAGTTCTGTGGAAGGACAGCAAAAGCTAGTCAACAGTGAACAATTTGGCGCAATATGCAATCACTTTAAACAAAGTGTGAACTCAAATAGAATTGGAGAATCACGATTGCACAGAATTCTCTTTCATCAATTTTTGAAACGTATCTGGTTAACAAACAAGGAATTTCTAATCAAAGAGTGACATACAATCAATTAGAGTTCTGAGTTCTGAGATCAAGTCGGTTAAACTTGAAATGGTTTTAGATGGTTGAAAATATAGAGATAGAGAAAATATAGAGTTTTAAGGTGGAATGCAGTTGAATCAGAGCCCACTATCGCTGAGATATTAGGTTGGAGCAAACGTTCGCAAAACATTTACGCTTCAATGAGTTAAGATAAATGTTCCGCGACTGATCGCTTATGTCAACTTGGCGTGACCTAGAAGTGAATGCTGCTCAATACAAATTAAGTCAATCAACGAGGCGCTGGATTAAGGATCACTGTTTTTTCTTCATGCAGAATTCAGGAATACAATTCGACGCTGATGACTGAGTTGAAACAGATTTAAAATTATTTTTAAGTTCAACACGCTGAAATTTCTACGCAGATGTTATACACACCCTTAAAAATCAATAGGAGAAACTATTGAACACAATGGAAATATTTTTTATGACAATGATTGTTAACTGTTAACATATTTTTCAATAAATAAACATCTTGAAATATAATTCCGGAAACAATGCAAGAACGTGATGGTTACACTTGCGTCGTATTTGCCTCTGTTCATTAAGCGGGTCGATGATGATTTGACTTTACTTCAGCACGTCATTTTCATTCTCGCCTTTTTAATCATGTCTGGATAATTTTAATTTGCCATTGTTTTCACAGTAATAGGTTGCAGCTGTCATATCTTAGTCCAGTGTCAGTAACTATTTTTCACATGGGTTGGGGTGGAAAATCATGGTTGAGCGCAATTACTCAAATTGGGTGTGAATCCCGATCATACCTATAAGAACTCACGTTCCAAAACCTATTTCACTGCTGCTAAATCGACATAATATTCAGTTGACAAGTGTTCAGATGCTTCTAGAAGTTTACTTCATTGTTTTCGTCTGTAAAATAATGGCAGCTTAAATGGAACATTGCTGTAAAAAGGAAAAAGAATATAATCGTGTGTCTTATCGTCGTCAACGTGCGATTTAAAAAAAATGTGGGTAAAATCATTCTAGAATAGATGTTAAATATTTAGTAAAACAAGAATCAAAACTGAATCATTTAATCATATTTTCCGTTTCCGTATTCTTATTTTTGCTTATAAATTATGTTTGTACGAGAGTGGGAAGCTTTAATTAATTAAATCCACTTGGTTTATGAAGAGGATCAATGAACAATTCCGCTCCGTACATGAAAATTGAAACAAATATTTTTACTGTCCTAGTTATTGAAACAGGTGAAGAAAAATGTTTTGATTTTATCGTAAAATTATTGTGAACGTGATAGTTTGATTGATGAAAAGTTCGATGGCGAAAGTTTATGGGCAAAACGTTTCTAAGGCTGTATCAACCTGTCTATAAGTTTGTGGACGGCAGCAGGGACCATTTAGACATTGATTTTGTGGGGCGACGATTTAAACGGAAGAATCATTCGTGCTAATGACAGGTACTTTCATCTCCCCAATTGAATTCATGGCAAAAAACGATATACGAAACTCTGAGGTTTGTCATGCTTATAAATTCTTTTGGTTATGTATAGCACAAATTTCGATTAACAGCAATATAAGTGAGTCGACGAGCAGCCCATACAATTACGAACATTCAGTGACAAGGATTATCGCAAAAGTTGAAATTACACAAAATGCCAACCCAGCTCCTGTAAAATCTCAGATTTTTATAAAATTTGCAAAAACGTACCCAACGTTTGCAGCAAATATCTCTAGTTTAGAAACAAAAGCTTTGCTGCGAACACCTAATAAACTGCAAAGTGGTGCAAACTGTAACAACGAAGAATTCGTGGTTCCTGGCCAAAAAAACAGTGCAGGGCTTCCGCAGCTTCTAACACCGCTTCAAATTATAGGATAATAATAATAATTTTGATTGTTCTCTATCGCACATATTTACTATCCTTGGTTATCTGAGCTGAACATCCGCTATTCGCTCTGCGGACGTTCTGTAGCATCACTTTAACATTTAGTGAATAGCTAAACGGATACAATGTTCATAGGTATCGTGAAGGGTTTAAATGTCATGCTTTACAAGACCCATGAAATATACATCGGGTTAGATGATATAAATTATGAAAAAAATTGGCAATGCGTATTTTCAAGTGCAAAATCGCACTTGCATATGTGAGTTTCTGGTAATGACTTGATGAATAAATGTTGCTCGTTTAATTCTATCAACAGGTGTTGCACCATGCAATATTTTTATCGGCAATAGTGGCTAGCTTTCGAGATTCCCACACTCTGATAGCAACATAGGATTTGTCTGTTGAGTCATCATCAACAGAGATCTTTCAAAAATGTCGGGACAGGAGTACACATTAAATTGCTTAAATTGATAACTCAATCGGTTTCACGTCGCTGATGGTTCGACCTCTATTCAATTACCGTAAGATCTTCTCAAGTAATGGAAAAATACTTTAGGATGAAACCCTGAAGTTTTTAAACCGGGTGCATTCAAATAAGTTGTAATGCAGTTAATGAAAATCATCTTTTTCTGAAGCTTGCTGAAAACAGAACGTTGGAGTAACAATAACCGGCAAAACATTTGGTCCTGATTTTGCGTAGTCGTCTTATATAAGTGCATGCTGATAATATTACGACGCCATATATATGGATATTATGAGAGTCACAAATAACTTAACTTTAGCTCACTGAACATTGGATTTTTCTGAACAAAGTTTTATAAAATTTCAAGGTAGCAAGCTTACCACTCCAGATGGCAAATAAATCAGTTCTGAATAAAGTTTTCCTGATCGTACACAAGAAATATCTAACTTTTCAAAGTCGCAAATTTATTGATAAACGGAATCGAAATCAGTGGTGTTGAAACATGTAAGGGATGATCGCATGAAGTAATGACAATCAGATACACAATAATGCCTAAAGTCAATGCGGTAAATAAGAGCAAGTAAATTATTAACGATTGGTATAGCCAGTTTTTTTGCTAGAAAATTTGAAATAATAATTGGCACCTTCCTCGTAAAATGTAATCATATAAAAGGAAATCTTCGTAATTTGAGAGGATTTTCACCTTGATTAATTTGTTTTTAAATGACGAAGTATGTTTTCGTTACTGCAAGTGCATTTATTACCGGGTCATAACAACAGGGGACAGAAGTGACCTTGGAAATTTATGATGACGTTTCGAATGGAAATATGTCGTCTAATGTATTTTTTACGATACATTGCTATCCTAGAAATATTGAATCTCAGCAACTGATAATTTCTAGATCCAAGACGTAATATTAGATCATTTAAAATTTTGTGACGATATGATTTGCCCAACTGAAATAATCTACATCAGACGGGAAAGTTTTACTTCTGCAACGCGGAAAAGCTTGCGTAAGCACAAATTAGAAACTTTAACACAGCGGTGACGGGAATTAACATATGAATGTACCTAGGCCATGAAGTCAGGAAACACAGCTGGATCAGTTGTTTCAAAATCAGGGAAAATGACCACAAGAAAGACGAAAAAATGTTGCGTTTCAGATAGAGCGCGCAATTAGCCAACTTCTTGCAAGAGAAAATCAATTCGGACTCTGATGGTGAAAGCTCATCTTCCCTAATCAGTATTATCTAACCTGTTTTCGAGCCTAAGAAGTAGAAATCAAGATATCAAACAATCGCTTTTGGTTGAAAGAAAGCAAAGCACCTTGCTAAATCCATGTAAATCTATTTGATCTGAAGTTTCTTAAAGCATGAATTACACAAATGTCAATCTCAATATTCCACATTTTTTTTCTTGAAGGAGTCACATAGTTGTGCAGAAGCCTTTATAATTGAAAGCAACATTCACCGTTTGACGCCTTTGTCAGTTTCATTCACAAAGATTTACGAGAGCTCGACATTCGATCACGAGCTTTCAAATTATGTTTTCTCAACTACACACTGCACAAGTTGTTCTCGTTGTTCTTTAGTTCTTTCTTCGTAAGTTGTATACATAACAGAAATATTATGTGAAAATCCTAAAAATAATTGCCTGTAGCAGTGGATGTTTCTAAACCGCATAAGAAATCTTTTGTCAATTTTGTGCTTTATTTATTTAGTTCGTGATAGCAGAGATTTTCATTCTTTTTGAAATCATTGCTTGAGAGCGGTTCCGGGGACAACATATTTGGAAACATGACGAGATGGGCAACGTCAGCTGCCATCGAAAGATATGCAATTCGTTAAGGTCGATCCGAGATGCCCAACTTGGCGAGTGTTTGCTCCGGACCGTTTGGCACGAAATCGATTGACAGATCTGATCGAAGTGACAACTGGTGAATACACGTCGAGAGCAGTGTTGTGACAGTGACCTGTGTAAGATGCGCATGTGTTTCGTTCTTTGTCGAGTGTGTAATAAACGCGTTTGAACGATTTGTATTCTCCCTTGTGTTCTGTGAGAACGCGATTGGTGTCGGTCAAGTTGACCTCAAGGATAGTGGGTGACGTGGTTAATGCTGGATCGGCTGTCCTGACGTGTGTGAACCACGTCAAAAATGTAAAATTCGATATGCGGTTTAACCTCGCTTGACGTGATGTAATCACATTCATCCCTTACAATATATTATTTAAATGTGGTGATACTGTTGGATCTAAATAAAAAACTCGAAAATACGAAGAAAATCCTAATCAAATTTTCCTATTTAGGAAACGCAGTTGGATCAGATTTCGCACCACATCCATTTGTAAACTATGAACTGGCAATGATGGAAAATTACTGAACTGGCCCAAAATCCGACAAGGTTGATGATGACTAATCGGCTATAACAACGTGTGTTAATATCAGCACTGACGTAGGGGCACGGCTTGTCAGATAAAATATCTAAACATGTATTCAGTCAAGCAGTAAAAGGTCCCATGTGGATGTCAACTACATCGTTGGAATTTTTATCACTTTTCGGAAATAATCAACACGCAATTTATGTGTTTATTTTAAAATTATTATCGTGGATGATTAATAAAATTAGCTACCAATTTGACAATATGAAGCTCTTTTGCAAGAACGAAATACAATTAATAAAGTTGAAAATTGCACTTTTAGCTGATAGTACATTTTGGGATGTCGGAGTTGTGTCGAAATTTTCCTGTATATAAAATTTGCGGTGTCGGTAACGCACGAACCACTTGTTATTCATAACAAACGGTGAACTATTATACATGTTACAAGAATACCACCATACTCCCCTTTCTTCTATTTCTGGGAGATTGAAAGATATACAGAAGTGAGGCTGGAAATGTATGTCTCATGTGCATAGAGTTGTATACTTAGTTGTCCAGAATAAAAAGGTAGAATAAAGAAATTAAAGCCAAACAAATACATGCATGCTCATGTGTAAAAGGTTAGTAATACAAGGTTAGTAATACAAGGTTAGTAATACAATTATATTTCAAATATAGTCCGAACAACGAATCAGAGTGTTCAAGTACAGAATCACGAACTAATTTTTGGTCAAGCGCTCACGGCGCTCAGAAATAATAAAAGTATAGTGTTGCTCGCATCCACCGTATTTACACAATACAACCGGTTTCTATCTATTTGTCATTATCAAATGGAAACAGTAAGATGAATTTCAATGAGCCTTAAAACAGGGGAAAAGTGATATACAAACTTTGATCGTTTCTAAACGTCTCGAGTGTTTGATCGCGAATCGCATAGTGATTTTGTAATTGAACATCTTGGCTGGTTATACGAACCCTATTCAACAGTGGCATTGAGGTATAAGTAAGTTTACCAATTTTCCACTGTTTCAAATTTCACTGAGACAGAACTTACAGTCTCCACCTTATGAAGGCAAACAGACAGAAAACGTTTGTGATGTGTAAGTTTCATGGATGTGAGTAACTATTTGCTTTGACAATTTCACTTATTAAAGCTTATGTCTAGTATTACTTATCAAATTAATGTTTCGCCGGACTCAGTAATTTAATATTGATAATTTTTTTATAATCATACCAGCCGTAGCTCTGCATCAAGTATTAGAATTTTGACCGATTTTAATTTATACGAATTTAAATTAACTCTTAAAAATCCCACCAGTTGTTTCCCACTAGGTAGACTTGAATATAATTCCTTGGATCAATAATAGAAGTCGTAGAGCACGTTGGAAAGTTTTCATATTACAAAATAAATTTATTGAAACTGCAGTTTTTCGTTTTAGAAGACATCAATATGGTGAACTAGAAGTGCAGCTGGTTCTGGTTAAGTGAAAGACCATTATTCTCGTGGATCGTAAAGTTCACTGAGCAACCAGTGGTGATTCTTCTTGGTTTTGCTGTGAAACGTTGCTTTTTTCACAATCTCCACTGGATATACCATTGGATTTGACAAATTGTGTAAAAGATCCGGATAGCTGAGTAATTTGTGACTGGAATGAAATAAAAATTCTATCTGATAAAAACATTTTTAACAAAATATGGATATTATGTATGCTTTTATGTTTGTACTAAGTAAAAGCATGTTAAAATCACACCTCAAATAACATCCAGAGACCTTCCAATGGTAATATTGACTAAAATGTTCTGGAAGAAAGAATTATCTGTCTTCAGATATTAGATGTACGGAATTTGACTATCGATAAAATTTTTGGAGAGTTTGACAGAACAATCCATAACGCGGGCAAGAGCGTTCGACCAGGCTGGTAGTAAACGCAGCAAAGCCATTAAGTAGTCTTCAGACTCTATTCGAACATCGTCAATACTGCACAATTAAACGCTACTTATGATATACTTTTGCCCACTCAAGCAAACAAGACGAGATATCTTACTAATTATTTAATAATGTATGTGAGCGTTCTACTCAGTTCGACTTAAGGCTCGGTTTGAATAAACTCCCCTTACATCGAACATATATTTTCCCAACGTGTGCGTTATCGTTCACTCCGGGATATAGTTGGCACGGTGTGTGCCCAAGCAAATACATGTTCGAAGCACAAGTAAGCCAACTAGCATGCCAGACGTTAGGGCTAAGAAAGCGAGATTAAATGTGTTCCGAACTAATTTCGCACATCGATAGTTGGAAACAAGTTGTTGCTTTGTTCACCCAAAAACACTGAAACATTTTAGCTTTATAATAATAATAATAATTTTATAAGCTGGTCTACAGAGTATATTCATCCTACTAAGACAGCGCCACCTGCGGCAGCTTGGCCACGTCAACAGAATGGAAAATGGACATTTTCCAAAAGATTGATTCTATGGTGAGTTGAAATCAGGAAGTCGACCATTAGGTAGACCGCGCTTGCGGTACAAAGATGTTCGCAAACGTTATATGAAAGCTCTTGAGATTGACCCGCGATTTGGGAAGAACCTGCTCTCGACCGCTCACATTGGAGGCATTGTGTAAAGCGTCGTATGCAAGCTGGGGAGGAGCAGATACTGCTTTCGCATGCTGAACGCAGATCACGCCGCCAACGTGCAACTGACGCCCAATGACCGGTTTCTACCTATCGTTACAAGGCTCGGTGGGAGAGATTATTCCTCCTGAATCGGACTGTTTAGTCATTCGAAAAGCTGTAGAACATGAAAATGCATGCGATTATGATGTATATCCATGGTCGACATCGACCGAAGGAGGCCATCAACAACAAACATTTTTAACACTACAATCGTTCAGAAAAAACGATCCTGTCTGACAAACTTGCTATTAGCAAAAAAATCTTGGTCTGAGCTACTGGATGCCGGCCACTCCGTGGACGTAATTTATATCGATTTCTCAAAAGCCTTCGATCGTGTGAATCACGAAATACTTTCGTCGAAACTACTCACCTACGGAGTACAGGGTAAACTACATGCATGGATTAAAGAATGGTTGATATCTCGTGAGATGTACGTGAGAGTCAAAAACGAACTATCCGAGTCGATTAAAGTTGCCCGTGGTGTCCCACAAGGAACAGTCCTTGGACCGCTTTGTTTTTAATTTAAATAAACGACTTGCCTACTGTATTACAGTCCTCCGTGCTTATTTTCGCTGAGGAGCAAGCTTTGCGCAAGATAGACTCCACATACGACAAACAGAACCGCAACGGGGGATCTCGATATGATTAACACTTGGTCCATAACACGGAAAGCCCTGAATACTTCCGAAAGGCGCTATTGTCTCTTTCAACAGCCAGTCGAGCAAAATGAATATTATTCTTGGTCGCACTGTATCGAAACCCGCCTCCTCCGAAAAAGATTTAGGTGTGATTATCAAATCAGAGTTAGGAAACTCAATGCAATGTCGACTGGCTGCCTGCAAAGCTGAAAACAACTTGGGTCTCCTTAAAAGAGTCCCAGGTTCGTTTGACCCCAATATTGCCTGCAAATTGATTTCAACGTACATCCGTCCTCATGTTGAATATGCTATACCGGAATGGGATCCTTGGTTGAAAAAAGATATTCTGCTATTAGAAACTCCACAGCGCAGAGCGACAAAACTCGTCCTGGGACTATCAATTATCCATACGAAACGCGACTTAAATTATTGAAATTGCATTCGGCTGAATACAGACGGAAACGAGGAGCACTTATATTCATTTGGACAGTGCTTAATCAAACAAATCATCCTTGCGGTCATTTGTTTCATCTTTCCCATAACACACATCTGCGAGGTCACCAATTAAAACTTTACCAACAGCATAGCATGTTGAACTGCCGCAAATATGCATTTTCCGTTCGCAATGTGCAACTGTGGAACAGTTTACCTACTCATGTGGTACAATCTGGAACTGTTGAAGTTTTCAAAAAATCACTAGATATCCACATGGAAAAGTATGTTTTTGTGTTTGACAATAATCTAACAATATTTTGATATTTTTACCATTCGACCCGATGTACGTTTTTGTGGGTCTTGTAAAGCATAGCTTTTTACCTGCATATAATCTATGAATACATATCTGATATCCAAAATGGACATCGGGAGGATGGTTAACGAAATTATCAAAAAATATTGTTTAAGATTATCATTAAACTTCAAAACTTACTTTTTTAAAGGCGCTAATGGTTTTAGATAGTTTCTTGTAAGCTGGGACACTGTTCCACAATTGCACACTGCGAACAGAAAATGCGTATTTGCAGCAGTTCAAACATCTGTACTGGTGGCAGAGTTTATACAGGTGACCACAAGATGCCTGTTATTGGAAAGATATAACAAACGTCTGCATTGATGACTTATTTGATTAAGTTCTGTTCAAATAAATATTAGTGCACCTCGTTGTCGCCTATATTGAGCTGGTTGTAGTTTCTGAGGCACGCTTCGTATCGAAAATTACGAAGTCCAAGGAGGAGCTTACTTGCTCTGCACTGAGAGAGTTTCCAATAGCTAAATATCTTTTTTCAACCAGGTATCTTATTCTGGTATAGCATATTCGATATGGTGACCGATGCAGGTTTTAATTAATTTGCAGATTGTATTGGTGTGAAACGACCCAAGTTGCTCTCAGCTTTGCTGGTAGCCAGTCGACAATGCATTGTGTATCCTAAGTCATACTGAATATTCACCTCTAAATCTATTTCCAAGGAGGCACGTTGAATAACAGATTAACCTATATAATAATTGTTATAATATTTATCAAGAAAACATTCAAGCTTTCATTATAAGGTGTAGAACCATCTTTATCACTTGTGGTTTCTAAAGGTTATGAAAATTCGCCAGAAAATATAAAGTCTATTAGTAATTAATAAATGACTCAGTAAATACCGAAAATTTAATGTGTACTAAACCTTTCATCTGCCAGTAAGCAGAAGATAATACTTTGTCCTCGGCACGTGTCATTTTAGGATCTCTCGTTCGAAATTACTGACCGGGATATAAATAAATATCCACGTGGTGTCGCCTATAATCTCCGCGCGGAAGGAATGCTGCCGAGTTTGTTAACGGAGCCAGTGGAGACCGTTTTTGAAGAACATCGGATTTATCGGACTAAGGATGACTGGCAGAAATCTGTTCCTATTGTTCATACATTTGAATCGGAAGTACGTGTTATTTGTAAATTGTTGTAACCGGAAATTAAGAGAACAATTTGCAATGTAGATAAGAATTTTTCGCAAAATAATTTTTGACATCTTAATTTGCTGCTAAATTAAATTATACATGCTCGATTTTCGTCATCGTCTATTCATAATTTCTAAGCTTATTTAGATTGAAGATATTTAGACTGCAACATTCAAGTGCTTAATCTGAAGCGTGCTCGTATTTTCTTGTTATTCGCGTACATGAACAAAGCCATTTTCTTCTCTTCTCTTTTTAACCAACCGAATATGATTGATATATAAATTGAGTTCCTTTATGGTATAAATCTAGGATTTGCAATACATTTTTAATCAGTATAAACGCTTTGATTCGTGTTCTATTAACCGATGTGGAATCTTGAATTACTATGTATATGTCATTGGTAAATTGGTCTATGCTTCCAAAACATAATCGTGTTTCCAATTCATGATCGATGACTGGTTCCCTTTGACCTTTGCTCCATGAATTCGAGTTTGAATTTTTGCGTAACAGTTTTTTGCGTAACAATTTTTTCACTAATTTTAGCAAAGCAATATCGGTGTGTATTTGCTCAACGAAAATCAATTCATATTCCCTTCGGTTCTGGTTGGTTCGACGTGCGAAGCAAAATTTTGCTTAACCAACCGAGGCAAAGTACCCGCAGACGTCCGATTAGAGCTGACAGCACAGGATGGCAAATACTCCCGAAGCTCCAACAGAACATCTCCGAGCAAACCGCAGTTAGCTCCACTTAAAGCGAATGAATGTTTCGAACTCAAGTCGGATCGTCTACAAATCAAGCCGCATTCCAGTGCTTTCGTGACGGTCATGTTCTCACCAACTGCCATGCGGGTAAGTCGTACATCTAAAATCAGATACATCGCTATGCAACGAAATAGGCCTAAATATGGGAAAAGGAGTCGAGCTAAGCCAGCTCCGAAGTAAATGAAACCCAACTGGGTCAAGAAAAAAGTGGCACTAGCTAGAGGAATTGTATCGCAATGTAAACTAGTTTGCTTATATAACATGAAAGAACTTCAGACTAAAGTTGAAAGACACTTCAGAAATGTGATTCGTCCGTTTCAAACCAAGAAGGCGTTGAAAATGATTGCTTAGTAATCGAGACTTTTGTTTTAACGAGTTGCACATTTTATTTTAATTTTAATTGTGGATAGGAACGTATATTGCACCGTTTATTTAAAACCTATCAGTCTACTTTAGGTTTCTAATATTTCAGGCCTATTCCTCTGAACTGCTCGTCTCATTGGACAACCTTCCTATCATTGGAACCACTTCGGGCGGGGAAAGCTCTGTTGTTGGCAAACCCCCAATAACAAACCCTGTGCTTTCTTTCACACTAATCGGCGAAGGGCTACTTCCGTGCCTGAGTATATTGGAACCGATAACACGCAATGCAAACGGGAATTTAACGTGTACATTCAAACGAACTTGTTTGGGTGACTATTCAACTAACCTGCTACGGCTACTGAACACAGGACAAATAACGTGTCATGTGAGTGTGGAATGAAAGATCATGGCATATTATAGGCTGAGAATTGACAAAGATTTTACCGAATGTTCAACTTTAATTGTTTATTGTTGCCTCGGCCTTATCTGCTAATACGGTAATCACACTCGTTGAAATTTTACAGGTCAACCTTACTATGACCACCGGTGTCGGAATATTTTATGTGGATGCAATTACTGAAAATAACTCATCGTTGTTGCTGGATGACCGCGTGCGCATGGAATTCAAGGACAATAATCGATCAACCGACACGTCATTATTGCAAGGTATCATGAAACGTTATTTCGTGGCTTTAGAAGTTCACTCATAATTCAAAATGTAACTTATTGCGCATTTCAGCGCAGAGGATCCATTTGAACTTCATTGTGCTAATTCTCACCTAATAGAGGCGTTATATTCTTGGCCAGATTATAAACTGTGCGTTGAAATGAAGAGGCAGATTATCACTGGATTAATACATGCTCAAACTTGATACAATGCATCTAGTCCATGTTCATTGATGCAGACAAGACAAACCGCAAAATCCTGAATGGCGAAATTCCTGAAACTTTTTGGCGTTAAGTTCTCTAAAGCGCGTCTCGCTTTCTTCGATTGAAATTCTGATTGACTTGATTTTAAAACGAGTTGACATCTTTGGCTCATGTTATTTTCTGAGGAATGAATTTTCAAACGTAAATTCCCAAAAATGACGCATTATGAGGCCAGATTTCACGTTGCCTGAATATTACTTGTGGCACTAGAAAAATATTTTATTGTTGTGGCATTCAGTTTTAAGCAGCAGCTAAAAAATGTTGGAGACATGTTTCGCATTGTAATATTCGTATCACGATGTATCAAATCGGATTTGACCCCGATTAAAATTGACTATGTTTTTGACATTCATGTTAATATTGTTATTAATATTGGTTTTGCAACGGTGGTACAGTAGATACGAGATTCAACGGTTGACCAGGTTTTATTTGCATTTATCTGACCAACCATAATTTACATAAGATAGACAGCTGTAATCCAGATCAAGTGATATACAGCTCTACATGTCGTGTAATCCCATAAGTATTTAGTTTGTGTGTAGGTGCAGATAACGTGCACTGAGGAGCCTTCTTGCATCATTAGAAATTACAGCAGTCTAAGTTTCTCCCTCCTCTCTTCATATTCATATGAGTATATTATTACAATGTTCAAATGCTTCAACTGAATGCGTTCATCAAGCTTTTGAAAAACTTATATCTAACATTTTATCTCAACAGAAGCCTTTCAGAAGTACGTTTATTGGTTCAATCATCATCAATCTAGTTTCAGTTTACCGTTCAAAAGTTTTCTTCTTTTCCAACGTCTGTATTTTTTTATTTTTTATCTTATTTCCAAAATTAATTTGGTTTTGAAGATAATAATCCAAGTGACCAGCGCGTCCAAGCTGCAACGGTAATGTTGAAACCGAAAGAACAATTCGATTTTCAATTATTCTACTGTCCCAAGGAATACGGGTCAGAAAATTATGGGCGCTTGTGCATATCTGTCGACGGTAACGCTTTTGAAGAATCAATAATCGAGCTTATCGGTCGAGACCTTTCCGAAGATATTTGTTTACAGAACATTCCGCAACTTGAAGAAAATTTGTCGATTGCCATCAAAGCGGCACTGATAAATGCGGGGAAAATACAGGACACAAATATCTGTGAAATGTCTTCCGGTATGTGCTACGAGCAAAATATGATTGTACCTCACCTATAAATTCGGCATTGACAAGGAAACTAGAGCAGAAAACACTTAAGATGGGGATTTGATGGCTGGGCGACCACAAGATATGTCCTTATCCACCACACATCGGGTATATAGCTCAGCTTAAATGCGCTATCCTTAAGAAAAGATTCATAATCGCCCAAACGATCCAATGACGGATATTCACCCAGGATATGAAGTACATGGATATGTATTGAAGTTCTTGTGTTCAGGTTCCACCACACGTATTCTATATGATTGCTAATGAGTTCAAATACGAGCGAACCAGGAGCCCCGTGCTTGAATTTTGTACCAACGTTGGGAGCTTCAGGAATATTTAAAATGATATGGTACTGATAAGTAATCATAAAAATAAATCTAATTTTTGTGCATTGGTTCATCAAATTTAACCGGGATTGAAAAGCTTGTAATGAACCGGTTAGAACAGTTTCTTACATCGTCTTCTGAAACTCATGAAGTTTACGACCTAGGCTCCAGTGCAGACAAAGATCATGTTTAAATTCCGTTCATCTGACCAATACTGGATCGCTGACGTGATGCATGTTCATTCTGTATTTGGTGAGATTGATAAGATAGTGAGTAGAATGAAATACCGGTTGCCGCAATCCAATGCATGCTGAGAAATCCCCCATAAGTTTTGTTTTTCCATTTTTACAGCATCAATATCAATCAATTTTAAATTGTGTAAAATTCGTTTAGCTATTCATAAACATTTGTTGGAATAATGACCTGGTGTAGAAGTGAAAGAGCTACTTCGTTGTGTTTATGTATATAAAGACTCGCTAGGTAGAGATGATATCAAACATTTGACGAGGTGCTTTCAAATAAACAGATGTTAGACAACGTAGCAAACTGTTTTTGAATTTGACGATTTTGACATATAGAATGTATATTACTTCATGAAAGGTAGATATAAGTGTGTGACTTCTTTATATTCTTCTGGAATGCATTACTTCGCGGTTAATGTGGTGTGTTAAATTGTTTACCTATGTCCCATAATACAGAGCTTATGTACTGTTATGTTAAAGGTCAGTTATCCTAAGGAAATGTGTTGAACAAGCAATATGCTATAGCTAATAAACAAAAACTTCGCAGAGCAAAGATAAATCTATCGAGAGTATGCTTTCCAAGTGATTTCCCGATTTGTTCAAATATAAGTTTTTTGCGTGCTAGCAAAGCATTGTTGACAACCTTCTGAGTATTCTTTCCTCGTGACAAATTTTTCAGAGCACCACGACTATTCACACCCATATTTGAGCATGCGTTTCACATAGGTGTTTGTACAGAGTCACATAATGTTCTCAAATTTATCTAACAGCTAATGTGGAACTCAAATCTCTGATTAAATTCGAAAGACTTCATGATGCTTAGGAGTGAGAATGTTGACAAATTGCATGATAAGTTTTTACATTTAGATCCATTAGCACTTAGTTCGTCGAGGTCCTTTTGTACGCCCGCAAATCATCAATTTAATGACCACATGCCACAATTTAGGTTATTTTATTTACACGATTTTAAAATGGATGAGATATGAAATGCCATCACCTTAGACCAGCAAGATAATTGGTCAGAGGAGTAAAATCTGGAAATAATTTTAAATTATAACATAGTACTTTCTATAAGGCGGCCATTTAAGTGAGTATGGACGATCCCCTCATTAACAAATGCCTCAGTTCCATCATCCAAGTAGTTCTGATACCAGTAAAAGTCTTCACACATCGCGCTTGATAAATATTAGATTATTCTCTAGATGGATACCACTAGTTCACAATGGTTGCTAGTTAGAAACGGTAAATGGGTCATCTTGGTGGTACATTTAGTGAATACACCTAAATTACTTTCGCTAACAAAAATATGACAAGTTAGAGATCGTCTAAAGTATGCAAACGTACCACACAGTAATTGTAGTGCTCACACCCCAAAATATCGCGCAACTAGGTTATGCACGTACTAAGATTATAATGCATTGCAATAAATTACGTAGGCACTTTACTCACTAGGGAATGATTTTCGACCATTAAATGTAAACCGTTTAGTAGATCAATTTTTTTTATTCATTATTTTGTATAATTGAACCAGATTGATATATATGCGTTTTTACGATTGATTCCGATTTACGATATATAAACTCTAATATAAACATCTGATGAGTAAGCCTGGATTCAATCGAGTTGATATCGCTCTATTTGCTTTGATAACAAGCGTATTGTCTTTACTTGCGAATATCAATGATTTATAGGTTTTAGAAGTTTGATTCTCACGAAATGTGATCTGTAATAACTAATGATTAAACGTGTTTATTCTCTTCTTATACAGAGCCTCGATCTTCTCGATACACACCAGGTAAATAAGCTTTACCACATTCAATAGATCAATGATCCATTTATTTTAGTGGATTAGCTATTCGCTAACTTATTTTACCTTTAAATTAGTCATATGATACTTTTCAGCTGATTGTCAATTCTCTAATTGTCTGTGTGTGAAAATGGTTTATTCCAACAATCTAGTCCATGGGAATTTTGAATGGGAAAGTCACACTCACACCCTACGTGAGCCGAGCCATCGGCGCAACTAATTTTGAAAAAGGATATGAAAGCTCTGGAAATTGCACTAGGAAGTAGATTGAACTTGTTCTCGACCGCTTACATTGGGAGCATAGAGCGAAACACCATCTTCAACTTGAATAATAGCAAGTGCAGCTTACGACTCCTAAATGGAGATCACGTCATAATCGTGCAACCGGGCAATACGTTTCACTGTGAACGATTTTGGAAATATTATTTGTCCCAAATCGGACTGAATAGTCATAATAAACCCGGGGGAGTGTTATTTCAATATGTGCCTGCGATCTTACAATGACCAAATAACAAAAGAATATTACATAATCGACCATCACGCTAAAATTTCTAGTTTTATACAGAACGTTCAGGTCGGTTTGAAGTACGATGAGTGAATACTTATCGAATTTTCTAATTGCGCTTCACAGTTTTGTTATCTGCGCGTGATAGCTCGCGTTGATCATTGGCGGAGTTTAACTTCACTTATGGCTTTGGTATTCACCTCACAGATTCACACTGTTAGCTGCGTTCTAGAGAAGGTCGAGTCAAGGTTATTTTGATACTGAACTAAACAAGCTCGAGGCTTAAAGCAATAAAACATAATACATAATTTTTGTTTGTTAACCAATCCCCGATGGCTTTCAGGAGTTGACAATTGGGTTTTTAATTGTAGTGTGATCTAAAATCATTCACCGCTGTTTGCCTTGTTGCATACACACAATTAATCACGAAATATTATATTAAAACAACTTATTTGGTGGTTGTTTATACCGTTTATGTTAAATCACTTAATTTCAATTACAGAATCGCGATTATCAAAATACATTCCAGGTAAGCGAATTTATTAGAACATTTAATCAATTTTTGTAAAAATTCTCATACAGAGGTATAACTAGCCATGAAAATTCTGATTATTGTGTAGATACTTGTCGCAGAAATCTTGGCAAATAAGTGAACAGCCTCCAAATTTAAATACATTGTAAGCAGCCACTTCATAAATTGATGATTACCTAGCTTGAACGTTTCCATCAAAACGAATTTGCAGGTTTGTCGGCTAATCGACAAATAACTTTCCTTAAACCTTCAGATTACATGCTTGCCCATTGGATCGGTTACCGAAATTATTGGATCAGAAATATCACAGTAGCATCTATAGTAGGTTTGATGCTTCATGAGTATAATTGTCTCAATATTACATGGCAGCCAATTACAGATACCTGTCATTGAGGTAATGGTGTCGTTTGTTTGAGGAAGCCTCGTTACATAATGTCAATTACCAAATACACAAGTTCTGATTAACTGACTGCAACTCATTACCATTTTCATCAATGTACGCTGATCTGTTTTCTACTTTTTATAGTTCGCATAATTGAATAAATCCCCCATAGAATCGAAGCTGGATGGTTGATATATCTTTGTGTTTTATGGCATTCAACATCAGCTGTTCCCAAACCTCAGTTATATTTGCTATATCAATTCATCGTCAGTATCAATCGAAGGATGCTAAAGATAAAGAGATATCAATCCAATCATAATTTACTAGCTACCAATGATTGGCTGCTTGGACACCTGACATTGAGTATTCAATGCAAGTAATAATAGATGAAATAGATTAGATTGGTTGATCCTGTGCTGACCGGTACCTCATGAAACAATGGGGTTGATGCTACTTCGCGATGTACTGCTTTTTCGCTAAATTGATTAGATGCTTCAGCTATACATGCACATAAGTTTGATGACATTACGTATGAACATGATTATTCTTGTGAATATGCATAATTGTCTTCGTAGTATAATGGGTAACGCTGCCTATTTTTTCAGGTGACTAAATTTCATGAGCGAATGCTAAATCCCAATTATGCACAACAGCTGTTTTTTTTTACGTAAAATCATACTAAGATACAAAGTCATGATATGGGTGTAGTAAATAGTGCTTGATCTTTCGACCCATTGTTTGTTGAGATTGACACAACCAATCGTTTCAATATCACCAAACTTCTGTGCACGTGTAGATGTGGTGTAACGTATGGGTTTTGAACTTGACGTCCGTGTTTGCATGTATTCACATCTCATATATCCAAGACAGATTTTATACACACTGCACTCATCAGGTAGCGACGCTATGATCAAGATTCGCAAGTCTTGAAACTGTGGATAAATGGTAAGCAAAGGTTTAACTTTGACTCCACGGGTAAAGAAGGCTGGCGCGACCAACCTAGTGATCATATGTGCACTCAATACGCATGCAGATTGGTTTAAACGCATTGGCTTGAAATGCGTATCCATATTTCAATTCATTTTGTATCAAAACCCATGACTCGTTTCCGATATATTAATAATCTTTCAAACGGTTATCATTTGGAATACTTCAAGGTTATCTCCCAAGCATAATTTCTCAGTTGCATCTTTTATTTTTTCCCTACATTATTGTTATCTATCGTTTTTACTTTTAGGTTCCACCCCGCGCAGTTCAAAGTGGGCTCCAAGTAAGTCAGCAAAACTGTTACACTTCACGAAGTATCCCGCTAATACCGTTTACTACGTTGACGATGTCACGGCTCTGTTGAAAATGTTAGAATGATCATCAATTTATAATTTTTGATTCTCGATTGTTCAGCTTCATGCATATATTTAATTTCTTTTGTTTGAATTGGCATAGTAGTAGAACGCGCTTCAAATTGTGTTATACTGCACCCCGTTATTACGAAGATTGGCAAATGTGGCTGTGGTTGCAGTATAAACATTTTGCACAATTATGTATCATGTTCAATGTAATGTGTTGCTCACATCCCTGGCACTTACACACAATAAATGTGAGCAACACATTACTTTAGTCATCCATGATTGCTCGAGTGCTTGACCATGAATCACCATGTGATTCTGTGCTTGAACATTGTGGTTCCTTGTACGAACCCTATCAAACAGTGACATTCAAGTATAACTTTGGTTATGTATCATATTGTTAGGACTATATAACTATATAGCTTCCATGATCTTTTTAAATGGTTTTATTTTTTATTTGATAAAATCTTGTCGCACATTTTTTGTTTTGCAGCTTTTGATCCCCGTGTGTCGAAAGTTGCACCAAGTAAGAATATTTTACAGTATGAAATTCAAAAGTATACAATTGATCTGGACAAAATATACAATTATTTCGTATTTACTGCTTCGACCCGGCGAGTTGGGAAGAACTTGCTCTTGACCGCTCACATTGGAGGCATAGTATAAAGCGTCGTCTGCAAGCTGGGGAGGAGCAGATACAGCTCTTGTCTGCTGAACGCAGATCACGCCACCGGCGTGCAACTGATGCAATACAACCGAGTTCTGCCTATCGTTGCCAGCGCTGCGGGAGAGATTGTTCCTCCCGAATCGGACTGTTTAGTCATTTGAAAAGCTGTAAAACATGAACAGTCATGCGATTGTGATGTACATCCATGGTCGACATCGACCGAAGGAGGCCAACAATACCAAACGCTTGTAAAACTTTTATTTTCTGATATCCTAAAGATATAAAGAAATAATATTTCACTCGAAAAGGAACTTAAGCAAAAGCGAATATTTTTAATTCAGTTATTGTAAATAACATATTAAATACACATCCGACGATGTTTTGATATGACCAACCATATAGCTTTTTATTACATTTTAGCAAACATAAAGAGCAATTTTCGATTAATTTTGACCAGCTATAAATCTAGAAGCCACTCTTAGTGAGCTCTACTTATAATGACGTTTAAATTGGATTTAAATAATCAAGCTAAAAATAATTATCGAAACTGTATTTTAAGCGAACATTTGAGCAATTTTATTTGGAAATTCGTTCGCTACATAATATAACTAGTACTGTTCTGTCATATTATCTTACACAACATCAACATTTGCGGTCTGTCATTCTTTTATTTACCACACGATCGAAATTCCTACAAGGAATTCATCTATATTATATTGACCATAGTTGCAACAACGTAGAGAAATTACAATCAGAATGTGATTCAGTTGAAATCGTTCCCGTATATTGAGAAACTTTTGTGGCATTAAACTGGCCTGATTGTGATCGTCATACACGTATGCATGGTTTTTAGATACACTGGCGAATAGTTTGGACTTTGGGGATGTTCCGCCGTTCAAGGATTCCACCCAAGTGTTCACCATCACCCACACTGGTCAACAATCAAATGACACGTTTCGTTTCGAGTGGCCCAGTGACAACAAATTGTTCAAGTTCGTGCCATCACAAGGTCATCTGCATCCGAAACAATCTAAGTGTATCAGAGTCACTTTGCTCAACGATTGCGAGCCGAAGTTTGTGGATGCCATTCCGATTCGGTGTCAGCTGCTTCGAATTAGAACCTTGCAACAGAAAGAGTTCAATGAAGTTAGTTTTTTTTAATGTTCATTACCAAGCATAAAATCATAAGCGACAAATGTTCCTCAGTGAAATGATTGGCCAGGCTATTAGATTATGGTGCAAGCCTAGTTTGCTACTTATTAACCTAAACAAATTTGTATTGTAGGGTAGCAATCGTAGTCACTGGGTCGTTCCATAGTACCATTTATTATTTAATGATTAATGACACAATTGTGATCGGATAATTTAAAGTAACTAGCCTCTTGCGGTGACAAACCTGTTTCTAAATGCATTGGTGGAACATTTAATTTCACCTCATTGCAATATATTCAAATGGATTAACGCTATCTCCATGATTTCCAGAAGCGAAAGAAATTTCATGATTTGGAATATTACTCCGATATTCAGATTAATAGGTATAACATATTTCACGTTTATAATCCCGTTAGCGTTATGCAGTCTGGGAAGTTTGTTTCCATACATCCGCAACTCAGTGAAGTAAACCCATTTGGCGAGCGAATAACAACTAGCTTTTTCATACTGTTAAGAAATAAATTGAAATTGATGAATAGGTCTTAAATTTACAACAGTCATCTAATAATGTGTTAACTTATCCTTCCACTGTGTTGAGCATTTTCACTACCTTGTGAAACGCACATTCTGGACATTTGATAACCCCAGCGAACAATCTTTTAACTTTATTGTGACAAGCGGGTGGTGATCTAAGAGGTGGACCTTTCGAAGTACGATTCACGCAGTTGCTGCACATTTTTAGAAATATTTTGCACAACACTCATTTCGGTCCATACTCAGTTGTGAAATTGATACCGAAAATAGTTGGAAAAATAATTGCAACACACAAACATCTTGTCGAGCGGCTGCTAGTGAAAGCCACAAGAAATCTATCGTGCTGATCTCGTTCTAGTCGTTCACGAAACTTGATTGAATGCATTATCTATTCGATCTAGTCTGAAATCCATCGCCGGAAAACAAAAAAAGAAGTGATGTATACAACATCTTTTCGAAAGCTATCGAAAGATTTTCCCACAACTGTGACTTGTTTAGATTATCGAATTTGTAAATGCAGTAGGTAAATAAACTAGATCATATTTATCGACACAGTTTAAAACTCGAAATGAATCCTTCAAATTTTCAGCTTAGTGATTGGGATAACGAGAAACAAATTATTCAGTGGATCCCGAATTCTGAAAATGGGTAAGATCTGTTATGCAATATTTACCAAGTATTTACCATCAGAATACTAGCTTTTGCTTTCAATCTAATCGGAATAATCTCACTCTAACATTAAGGATTTTTCGTTTGCAATTAAACATGTAATAGATTTTAGGCTAGCAGTTTAATGATCTTTTTGATCAAAAAGTAGAACTTAGATACACAATGATTCAGATTTGCTATATTATTTGTACTTTTTGATTTGTGATGGTTGAATTATTAAATACAGAAGTTGTTATAGGGTTTATAATTCGCAAACACATAATTTAAATTCAAAATCCAGCCAATATTGTTTGTGGTTTAGGATTTGAAATGATTACTATAATTTCCTGGGCAGTTTTGTTACCGTCAAGCAAGGGAACAAACAAATTACACAAGCGGTTGAGAATAAACTTCCTCGTAAAAAGCGTGAAATCTTATTTTCCAATTCTACCAATAATACTGACCGCCATCGCCTCAAATGCTGTCATGTGCCGGTTGTTTAGGAACGGTTTGCACTGATATATTTACGTATACCGCTAAATAATAAATAAATACGATCGCATTAACAACATCTTCATTTTTTGTAAAAAGATGATTACAACGTTTTGTGAGTTCACGATTACAGCGCAGGTTACAAATTGCAAGACAAGTATTAAACCGGTAATTTTACTCAGCTTAGTCAAATTCTAACTTAGAAGTCACTGTTTTATAGAAATATTTCAATTCTCCGTGTTGTTCAAATACATTATCATAATTCGCTACCGGTTGGCTGTTATTTTGGGATATTTATTAACGTCTTGAGCGCTAAACTCGGTATCGCTATGTATTTGAGCACCACGGTTAGTTGTGCGATCCTTGTCAGCATTACACTTTGTCTACCATTCCCATATAGTTTTATATCTCACTGAAAATAACCATTTTGCCTGCATTTTCTGAAGGCAAACATCCCAAATTCGACAATGGAATATGAGTGTAGGGATCTGAGCATATCAACACATTGATAATTCATTTTTTATTTAACTACAGAAAACAAGGCTGCTGTAATTTCAATGTGGTGATGTTACATTTGTTTGAATATATATTTATCACATCTATATTCAAGTTGATGAAAAATCGACTGGCTGATGAAAAACGCTTAGAGTAATGCAACCATCACATTCAGAATTTCTATAACACAGGTTGACCAACGATTCACAAGAAAACACATCTGAGCCATCAGCCACAACAATAGAAAACCACATTACACAAGAAACCGCTACTGTGAATTGCTTGAACTCAGCGAATCACTATGAGAAGGTTTTCTCTACTGAACCAGAACCACCATTTGAAAACGTCACTGATGGTGCTACAATTGAACCATTAGAACTGACTATTTCTGCGGTTGTTGATTACGCAAAATTTCAATGCCCAACCACCAGCATTGAGTTTGAAGAAACCAGTGTAATGCAAGAACAAATTTCACAGTAAGTTTTGACAGTGCGTTTTTGTCGTTTACCGTACTAATCACAAACTACTTCGATCAAGTGAATGATTACTTGCTTCAAAATGATCAGATTCGAGTTGTTCAACGTGGGACTGGTGAGACTGGAATATCGATGGGAAGTTGCTGACGGCCCTGCGTCGGATTCTGTCGCATTTACAATCAATCCAAGCAGAGGCACTATATTGCCGAACGCAGCACAACAATTTGAGGTAACTTGATATGCTCACAAAATAATCATGATACAATGCTTTAAAATGTTTCGTTTCATACTTTATGTGTATTATTTTATCACACTGAAAAGGTTAGCAATTTCAATATCGTTGCTTTGTTAGCAAACTGCGACACTATTTCAATTTCAAACTTGAGTGCTACGGATTACATGAATTTAAAATACCGAGAATATGCCGTAGGTGGCCAATATTTATTCATTTGTTGAACAGACCAACCTACTAACTTTGTCTCCAAACAAGATTACACTGTGTAAATTTTACTTTGTGCATTCAAACGTTTGTAAAAATAAAAGTTAGTGAATGCTTTTGATAAAGGGCGGTGGTTGATGTATACCTTTGAAAATATAGATATTCGACTAAAAAGTCATATATTTTCGGTGAAACATTTGATGAAAGCGAAGGAATTCCTTTCCGATATTTCTCATCAAACTTTACAATACATGCATAATAAAAATAGATCTGATCAACCTCAACCAATAAACAAAAAATCAACGTCACGTGTTGTTAGTTTAGTCGATATGAATGTTAGCTGAGGATATAGCACTGATGCGCAGTTTTCTAAACCAAAATGGCTATCAATCATGCTTCGTTGAACGGCATATGCGCCCAATTCCAAGAGGAAAATCCACATCAAGGGTGCCGAAGAAAACGTTATATCTTCGGCTTCAATCTAAAGATTACACCACCAGTGACTCATTGACACGCAAGCTCAAAAATAGTTAACAAAGCTTTCACCTCTGGGAAAGCTGGAATAACCTTCACTAACAAACCAATAATCAGACCGCAGCTTGAAGGCCAGCTGCCAAGTCCATCAATCTCACTGTGTATTTATCAAGCTTTAGAGCAGCTTCCATGACGCGGAAATTGGTAAAGCGAATGTCTGAACATCATCCTAGTTGGTTAAGCAAAGCCGAATAGTTCGATTCTAGCTCATCACGGGGCAGCGAGTGAAGTCTGAAAAGGCGTTCTCAATTGTCTACACGGTTCCTCTCAACGTGTTTGAAGAAGTTGGTAGGAACATCTTGTGAACAGCTGAGGCGGTTGTAATAAAAATATTTACATCAAGATTTATGGTAAAAAAGCAAATAGCTGTACAATAACGTAGGATATAAGTATGAAAGTTAAACAAATCGTTAATTTAATGTTTAAGTCTATGTTCCTCAAACTCAGAAACTCAGAAACTCAGAAAATTGTATGGTAGAAAAAGCATTAAGCTTAACAATAACCATAGGATGACAAGGTATATGGAACATATAAAAAATATATAAAAAATATAAAATATCTCAAAAATCAATAGGGACATTCGCATACCGCATGGTTCGTCATAAACTCATCGAGTTTGGAAGCGAAAACCTCAACAGATTCTGATCGTGTGATTTCTTCAGGCAAATAGTTCCAAGTGAAACAAATTCTTACAGAGAAAAAATTACGACGTATATCCAATCGAGAATGCGGAATGCTTAAAGCCTTTGAATGTGTTCGTGTTCGAGTAAGGTCATTGGGCTTTAGCAAGTGTTTAAGGGGATGGTTTACAGAATGCAGGATTTTGAAGGTCAACATAAGGTCACTACGTATCCGCCGTTGGGTAAAATCTTGTAGGTTCAGTTTTAACATTCGCTCTGTGAAAGGCAAATTTCTGTACCGGGAGACCAACTTTGTAGCACGATGATAAATCCTGTCGAGTAGTTCGATATCCTTCCTCAGCCATGGTGCCCAGGCTTGGATGGAATATTCCATAACAGGACGTATATACGTGTTAATTACCCGGGGTAGGGTTTCGGGCGTAAAAATCCGGAATATTCTTTTGAGAAGACTCAAGATACGGCAAGCTTTATTGTACACCATCCGGCAATGATGTCCAGGCTTAAGGTTAAACGAAACCCAGATACCCAGATCTTTTTCTGCTGTGGTCCAGACGAGATCTTGCGTGCCAAGCTGATACGTGTGGTGCAGAGATTTTCCAAGCTGCAGCATTTTACATTTCGCAGGGTTAAATGGTAACTCATTTAACTGGGACCAACGAAATAAGATGCTTAGATCCCGTTGTAATGCCATACAGTCATTAACAGACCTGACACGTTTCCAAATTTTAATATCATCGGCAAATAGTATCAAGTTGCATCCAATATTCTCTACTATATCGTTCATATACACCAAGAATAGAAGAGGTCCAAGCACCGAGCCTTGCGGAACTCCACTCGTGACGTCTATTTTTCTAGATAAGGTGCTGCCAACGCGAACTTGGACGTGTCTATCAGTAAGATAGTCCCTTATCCAATTTAGCAATATTCCCGTTATTCCATAAGACTCCAGCTTTTTATTAAGATGTCATGGTTAACTCTATCGAAAGCTTTGGAAATATCGATGTAGCAAGCATGTACAGCCTCACCTTCGTCTAGTGCCTTGGTCCAATCCTCGAACGTTGTAAGAAGGTTAGATAAACAGCAACGATCTCTTCGAAAACCGTGTTGTGCTGCGGTCAAAATTTTTTGGTTTTCAAAATGTTCTCTTATGCGCGCAGTCACAATGCGTTCCATTAATTTAGAGATCACCGGAAGTAACGTTACCGGTCTATAGTTTGCTGTGTCTGAACGGCTACCGCCTTTATAAATAGGAGTTATCATCCCTGCTTTCCATTGCCGTGGTATTTTTCCTTCATTTAAGCTGAGATTGAATATGCGAGTGAGAGGAGCAGTCAAAGCAACGCGACACCTGCGAAGTATGGCGGGGGTAATTTTGTCTGCGCCTGGGGACTTCTTTTCGTTTAGTTGACAAAGTTCCCGCCAAACCATGTATTCGTTGATAGTCATTTCACTTAGTAATTCCAAATGTGGCGAATTTGGTGAAACTTGATATGGGATACAACGCTTGGGATTGAAGACAAATGAGTAAAACGTTGCTAAAGCATCTGCGGTATCTTGGGCAGTGTGGGTCAATCCATTAGGTGTTAGTACAGAGAAAACACCTGGTTTGATCTTTGATCGTTCATTGACTATCTTGTAGAGAAGCTTGGGATTCTTTTCCATTCTCTTAAGCAAGTTCCATTGGAATTGCATGCGATCTTCTCTTACAAAAGTCGTGACTTGATTCCGTATCTTACAGAATCGCTTCCAAGTTGCTTCCGTACCAAACTTCTTATGAGTTACCCAAGACTCTCGCTTAACAGCTAACCATTTCTTAGTTCTACTCCGAATAACAAACTGGTTGTTGTAGCTGCATTTGTGTGGTACAAAAATCGAGTTTTCGTAAATCTTCAAATTCAGATAATTTTGAAACGAATTGTAATATGAGCCAGAATCCATTGAATCGAACTCATGAGTGTGTGCATCCCGGAGACTGATATTTAAGGATTCAAATTGTATTTTCCTTATGACTTTCGTCTGTTCGCTTGATCGTTCCGCACTACATACATAATCAAACAAAAGCACCACATGATCACTCTTTCCCAGTGGTGGCAGGTATTGTATATCCTCTACCGCGGTTGCCTCAGGCGTTAAGACAAGGTCAAGGGTTGAAGGTTGGTCAAGACCCCGCCAGCGAGTTGGCTGGTTAACGTGATTGTGCAGTGAAGCAATTTCTATAACCTCCTTGAATTTATGTTCAATCGAATGCAGGGAGTGCTCACCTCTTGAAAACAGATGCGGGAGATTAAAATCGCCAATGATCAGCAATTGCGTAGTCTGGCATCTTGTGATGTGTTGCAATGATTCGATTAGCTTATCATTGAATGAGCTTTCGGATGATGGCGAGCGGTAAATGATGCCGATCGTACATTCGTCTCCATTGACTAGTTTTACTGAACACCACATCGTATCAGGAAGGCTGAGGTCAGGATGATCGATGACGTTACACTGCGCTAAACGTTCGTGATAGTAGACTGCGACTCCACCACCAGATCTTCGATCGCGATCGCGACGGAGTAGTGACATTTTCGGAATCAAAAGCTCAGCATCAGTCATGCAGGGCTGGAACCAAGTCTCTGTAACTGCAACCAAATCGGGTGAAAGTCTATCACAAAGCTCACATAGTTCAGCTAATTTGTTAGTTAAACACTGAGCATTTGTATAGATGCACTTGATCGTATTTATCTTACACAATGTCGGATCATGTACTGTAGCTATTGGTCCGACTCGCGATGAGCCGGACCCTTTTCGTTTTTTGGGGTAACGTTTTGACTGTCAGTAACAAGATTGCAATCAGGCTGTGGTTGCGATGGTTCTCTGGGTTTCAGTGAGGGAACACGCTTGGGCACGCTTAGTCTCACGTCTGGTGGAAGTTTTGAGCGGTTTGATTTCCAGTCGGTATTCATAGCGATAGCCATTTCAGTCGTTAGAAAAGTGATTTTCAGAGGACTGGGCCCATTGCCTTTGTAGTTAGAGGATCTAGGTATTCTAAAAGTGTCTACGACAATGGAATCACGAGATCCAATAGCATCGGCAATGTATAACCATTGCTTCAGATCATGTTGCTTTGATTCCGATGCTGATACTACATCAACATTTTCGGGGACACCGAGGAATATTAAACTACGTGAAGTAGAGTGGTCTCGACGAGTGGATTGACCTTTCCTTTCCCACCAAGGTATGTCGGCTTGTACTCGGCAGGTCAAACCGGGACAAGCACTGAGTAGATACGCATTGAGGATGACTTCTTCCATTTCAGATTTATTTCGCAATGTCACCCTTAATAGGCGCGGCCGGTCTACGTGAGGGGAGTCTTTATGCCGGGTTAAGCGCGTCATCGATGTAGGTACCAAAGCTTTCAAGCCCATGTGTGTACAGAGCTTAGTCCATTCATTGAGCTCATGTGCTTTTCTTGCTGAAAAAAGTGAATCTGTCGATTCCGGGATATTTGTGCAGATTACACTGAGAGCGATATCTGTCTTAGTAGAATGAGCGGTAACATTGCTTTTTTGGGAGGCTCGGATCTAGCAACTAGACGACGGGGAGTCCTGGACAAAGTGTTCACAATTTTACCAGATGAGGACCTAGGTAAACAGGGTTCAGTAGGTCCATCTTTATTACTTTCGGATGAGCTATCAACACATTCAGTTAAGGGAGCAGTTATTGGTGTAATTTCCTTTTCCTTTTTGTCTTGAGCAACATTTATTTCGGGTCGAATTGCGTTGGCAAGTGTATCTACCAAAAGCGGTTTAAATGTTTCCTCAAGTTTTCGATAGCAATTTTCCAAAATCTCTATTCGAGATTCCAGCTTTGCCTCGTGGGGAGGATTTGTAGTCGTATCGATAGGCTGTTTACTTCGACATGCACAACATACGTAGCAAACACCGGGTAAATCAACGTTGTTAATAAAACATATCACTTCTTTCGTTAGGGCTTTATCACATTTAGTATGTATTTTACTCAAACAGCCAAAACATTTAACAACGTTGGATTTGGCGCTTACCCCTTTGTTACAAATTTGACACACATCACGTGCTGCCTTCTTTATCTGGGTCATCGAGGTCATCCTTCGCGTCATTGTTACAATCCAACGAGTGATGAGTCAGTGCACTTAGCGGTGCAGTTGTTTATCGATCGGTAGGTACTGGTGGAGTGAATGCGTTGGATCGGAGTGATGCGATCCAAGCGGTAAAATACGAACGAGTTGGATAAAAGTGGTGCGGTTGAACGAGTTTCGATCTGATAGTGTTGAAAAAACTATCAGTCAATTCGAAATGATGTGATCCTCTCAATAGTATTCGAACAGGAACAATATTCTGAATCGCCAAGGATATTGCACGCGTCGGTAAAATTGGGTTAAAACTTGAAAATTTGAATTTTCAAGAATTCACCTTGCTCGAAGTTGAAATGGGTATATTCCGAAAGAGCAAATTGAGACGAGTTCAATGATATATGAACCGTCCAGTTCAGGCAAAAATGTGAGGAAATAAATCCAAAAGTATGAGAGCACAAATATATGCGTCCGCACAGCAGGTCAAACACTCGAGAGGCAAAATTAATTCCATTCGTGACATGGAGGGAAGAACTTTTGACCGGAAATATATGTTTGGTTAATTTGTTTTTCCAAGTTTGTGGTGTAAGAAGGAATCACTAAGAGATCTCAGTAAACTGTCGCCAACAGACTATTATTTAAGATAAAAGATCGTAACATTTCGTTTGACGAGGAAACAATTTCTGACGGTAAGCTGTTCCACAAAAAGCATACACGGACTGCGTTAAATTTACGGCGACAGTTTAATTGGGAATGTGGGATTTGAAAGGTGTGACTGCGGTTCGGGAGATTTGAACCGCAGTGTCTATGTGTGTGGGACCCCGATGAATTATTCGGATTATTCGAGGATGCACAATTCAAGTCTAGTCAGTCGCTGCTCAAATGGTTCATGATGCAATCTGGTGACCATTTTAGTTGTCTTATGATAAATCCTTTCAAGGAGCGGGATCTCTTTTTCCACCCATCTCCAAGCTTGTTTTGTATAGTCCACAACTGGATTTGTGTGTGTATTGAGTATCTTCGACAATGAATGCCGTTGGAAATGTCTGAGTAAGCCGAGTAGACGGCATCGCACTGCCGGCTGTTTTTCAAATTTCAACTCACCCAGATACCGAGATCTTTCTGCGATATACTTCAATTAATCGTGTGACTACCAAGTACGTATGAGAAAGGGAAGTGTTCAAAAGTTGCGATATTTTGCAGCTTGTTTTGAATCGACCACTGTTGCAAATCATTTAAGTCTGCTTGTAAAACTAGGCAATCCTCAACAAAGTTAACCTTCGTCCAAATTTTTACATAGTCGACGAAAAGAACAAGTTTTCACTGTACCAGTTTTGGTAGATCATTTATAAATATTAAGAAAAGTATTGAACCGAGTACTGAACCTTGTGGGTCACCGCTCGTGGCTTCAATAGTTCGGGAATTTCGCCATTTATTCTGACTTTCGCTTTGCGTTCAGACAGGTGAATTGTGAACCATGTTAGTAGAGTTTTAGTGACGCCAACATCCTGCAGCTTTTGAAGTAGTAAGGAGTGATCAACTCGATCGGAAGCTTTAGATATATCAGTGGTCTTGGACAGATTACTGCTTAAACACGTTATCTGTTTGGTTTATAACATTTGGGATAACGATGCTTCCGCGTTAGAAGCTAAAGGTTAATCAAAAACTGCGCAAATAGATAACTATCGAATTTGAATTCACGACTTAGTTGGTCTCAAACTTCTTCACGTGATGTTCGCAACCAATAACAGTTCGTTAATTCCAGAATTATTCAGCTACATCAAATTGTAAACAACTATATTTTCAGGTTAAATTTTACCCAATGGCGCCTGGCGATTTTCGAGGCCGACTAAAAGGGTGGTTCAAAAATATGGAACCTTTTGAAGGGTGTCAATCGACTGTAGAACAGACGGAACAAATTGCCCACGAGATTGAACTCACTGGATCCGCTGCACCTACTGTGATTCATTTGGAAATTCCTGAATCGGATTACTTGACAAGCAATCGGCGAGAATCAATTCCCCCAGATTCGTTATCTAACCCACCTGGACTACAATTTAATAAGTCAACAAAGGTTGTTGAAATATATGGCGTAGGTATCGGAAGAAACATTGAGAAGTTAGTTCTCTTGATTCATTCTGTTGCAATTGCCGCTTCGCATTTGTCACTAATACTGTTTTTTTTGCTTTCAATAGAAAAATACGCCTGTTGAGCTTGGTAGAGGATGATATTGAATATATGTTGATCAACGAAGATGCACACAATTTGGCAGATCGCAAAATCATCAGCTGCTTGAATCGAAAGGGACGCATTGCCAGCAAAGAGTGGGGCGAAGTGAGTAAAATTAGACGAAACTGTGTGTTTGAAGTAATTATAGTTGAGTAATAAAGCGTTTGGGAAACACTGAATAACTGAAGAATAAGTAATTTTTGTTTCTCACACGTGAGTCTCATCGAAATGAGTTGGTGTCGGTGACAAGCAAGGTTAATCCATTCAATCTTGTTTCGAATCACCTGTGTTGTAACGAACTAAGTCAACGTAATTTTAAGCGTTTAAAAATAAATTGAACAATGTTGTTTGTATTACCCAATCGCTACCAAACGCGGTCACCGAAATTTTATGTATTAACTTACACCAATTTCTTAATAGCTTTTTACTCACTATCATTTTACTGATGGTGTTTTTAAAATACAAAAAATCTGTTTTCTGTTGATTCATTCTGAGAAATTCATCTCGGTAATTATTATCGACTATTTTTACAGCTTACATTTCTACTTCATCCAAATGAGGTTGGATCAACCGAATCGTTTTGGACCTTGAGGATAAAAGATTTCGACATCAAAATACCGCTACTTTTCGTTCTTCATACGCGTGAACCGGATGTCAGTTTCGAAAAGACGCATCTGGATTTAAAATCGTTGGTGATTGGAGAACGCGTCACAAGGACAATAAACATTGTGAATTGCGAGGCAGAAGCTTATTCGTTTGAATTTATTAATACTTCTTGGCAGAAGGATGTGGAAAAATTCGTATTGATCGAACCATCCAATGCCACCGTAATGCCAAAATCTAGGTATATTTTTTCTTGTACACCATGTTTATATGCCAATTCTGTATCAATGAATGTCGTATCCGTGTGAGCTGTGCGCATGATTGTATACAACAAAAATCATGCGGCGTATGGATCTGAAAACATACCGCTGCCGAAAATAAAGCCGTTTATGATTAAGTTCGCTATGAGTCACGAAAATGCAGTAAGTAGATTGAAGAAACAGTTGTATTTTGATAGTAATCAGCAAAGAAGTTATAATTTATCTATGCACTGACAGATACAGAACGTAACTCCATTGATTTGGCGTAAGACGTCTCCTCAATAGCTGCTAGTCACCGCGATCATTTGTTCCGACCAATAACGTTAATAATATAATCTAATGCAATATGTTGAACGATGTTTGGGACAGATCCAGTAGTCAGATTCATAGAAACAAAATTTATAAAAAAATTGGTTAGAGCAATCTTTGGGTAGCGCTTCACTTCTGACACAGAAGCTTCGTCAGACCAAGGGTATTATTCAGAACAGGGAATGTCATTAAGTAGCACTTCAACCACAGCCTCTTATTGGTTGTCTCTCTAACCAGCTTATTAAAATCCTACGGGTGTCAATTCGTTCGCTCAAGCAGCCTATTTTCCCAGCACAGCGTGAAATCGGTCATGGTCAATTGACACTGCGGTTCAAACGTGCATGGGTAAACGTGCAGCGGTTGTGCATAAGGCTAACTAGGCTATAAACTCAAATAAAAATTATGTAGAAAGTTACCTCAATTAATATTTGTCCGTCGCATTGCCGAGTGCCGTATCGTGGAGATTTCAGTCCACACCATCTTGTTAACCGCTTGTATTCCAGCCTTAGTGATTTCAGCTACCTCAGCATGCAAACCTTCAATATAAGATTTAATGCTACTCCGCAGCACATCTACATTGTCAAAGTCGATATTGTGACCAGTATCCAACACATGTTTAGCTAATGCTGAGTCTTTGAATAATGCCCCATACACCCCATCATCTCGTAGACGTTTCTTAATGCTCTTCTTGTGCTTTTCAATCCATGTGTGAAGTTCCCTGGCAGTCTGTACACCGGAACAATCTTTACACTTGATTCTATACACAAAATTCCTAGAGGTGTCGAAAGGTAATTTATCCTTGAACTGCACCAAAGCCGAACGAAAAGTTCTATCTTTCTTAGTGTTGAATATTTTACTCGGTTTAATTGTGTGTTTTTATACAAATCTCCTGGGAGAGCCGGGTGCATAAATGGTTGACTGGCTTCTCGATGAGCACGTTTTCTTTCTGAATGATCATTACAGAGGGCCCCGATCTTATGAAGTAAGGACTAGGCTACGGATTGAATACTTGTTTATGGATGCGCCGAGGTGGACCTCAGGACGACATTCGTTTCAATTGACTTAGACCGATTTCACGCTTTGCTGGGTAAATAAACTGATTGATCTTGTCTTTATCTACAAGAATTGAAACCCGTAGTATTCTAATAGGCTGTTTAGAAAGACAACTAATAAACAGAGGTGGTTGAAGTGCTACTTAATGACGTTCCCAGTTCTGACTAATAGCCTTCGTCTGACGAAGCTTCTGTGTCAGAAGTGAAACTACTCTAACCAATTGCTTTGCAAATTTCGTTTTCGTGAATAATCGAATGCACTTGTAACTAGAAGGCAAACTTGACGCAATTTCGCAACACAGTCTGTTATAAACCAAAGTAATAAAAGTTAGGCACATATTTCAGGTGAGATTGTATGACTCGACACATTGGCAACGATGGCAATGAACCGACATCAATGGAAAGAGTGCATCATCTCTATTCTTTCCTGACATTTTTCTATCGGTCATAAACTATATTAAAAAACAAAAAATTTCAAAAAATAACGTGTGTAAATGGACCAAAAAATTATCCACTGTTCTTTCTCTCACTGTTTCTACCCGATTTGTATCCCTACGCGCTTTGTACATTTCATTGTTTCTGTTCAACGGCACCATATCTGTATCAGATATATATATATATATATATATATATATATATATTTCAGCTGCATACATGCATGCTTTAAAAGGTTCAATTTATCCTTGCACGCCCGCGATGCGAAAGGCCACAGGCTCAAATTCTCATGGCGAGCAGTTAAATTTAGGCCAACCGCGGACGTGGTTGGATTGCAGATAAGTGAGAACGGCACCATTTGGCGACCAACAACAAATCATTTTTTCATTCCTATAGGAAAAATGAGCTCTAATTCTGTTTTTGCGCTATCATATACATAAACATTCACCGAAGTTTTCTATTTGTGTGCTATTCCAGACTGCCGATCTCGATAACGTTTGTTCCCAGTGTAGAAGGCAAAATATCCACTTGCATTTATTGCCAAGTGAAACGCCGGCATGAACCGCTGAAATTGATGATAAAAGCCAACGTCTATCGAGTAAGCGTTGGTGTGGAATTGGAAAAAGACGAGAAATGTTGGACCCCGGTGACTCCCCTTTGGGATGACGTTGATCCGAATGAATGGAATGCTGTGATTACAAGCACTTCTCGAGAGTTGCAAAGAAAGTACATGGAATATGCTAAACGTATGGAATCTCTCGATTTGGGGTTGATGTTACCTGGGGAATGTGTTAAGCGCAAGTTCACGTTGACAAACACTGGACAGGTTCCATGTGAATTTGTTTGCTGGTTGCTACCCGCCAGGCTACCGTGCTCCCAATGTCCTAACTCGTTGGACGGTCTCGGTGAGGCTCAACTCAAGCTCGTAGACAAAATTATTGATGGCTATGAGGAAGAGAACGCTAAAGGCTTGATGCGAGTGTCTTTGCAACACGGTACCATTGAACCACATGAAACTATAACAGTAACTTTAAGCTATACGTCACCAAGCAATTTCTCTCATGATATCATATTGGATGACTTGATTCTGGCCGGCATAGCGATTCGCGGCGGTTCGGTTTACGGATTCAAGATGGTCGGGAGATCGGTTGTCAAGCCCATCGAATTTTCCACGCATTTAATCGATTTCGGATCGCAGATTGTAAATGGTTCCGGAGCACAACGTTGTATTTCTTTAAACAATTTAGAAAAAAGTCTGACCTTTAACGTGACCTGCCTCCCGTTACAGTTAGAAGTGTTTGAATGTGACCGTACTAACTTGTTGCTTACAACTGGAGGTAGCACAGCATTGCGGATAAAATTCGTTCCTACTGAATGTCGAGAATATCGAGCTCAACTGAATTTTAAAATCAATAATTCCGCGATGCAGACGGTAGAGCTACGTGGCAAAGGAATCAACCCATGTTTACAAATAATCCCCGGACCATTGATTATACTCACCTCGGAAAATCAGCGGTCAAGAAAAAGAGTGGTGCAATCAAAAGATAACGGGAAACTAGTAAAAATGGGGGACTTAACAGTTCCACAACAATCTGTTCGATATGTCTCCCTGGTCAATAAAAGTTTAGCACCATTAACTCTACAGCGAATCGCATTTGAGGAGGACGGTGCTGATTCGGTGTCAGAAACAGAATCATCAATGTTTATTCTACGTACATGCCACCCGATATCGCCAGAGCGACAACTCAACCAGCATATCATACCAGAATTAAAGTTTCCTGTGACTCTGGAGGCAAAGGTCGGCAGTATACAAATCAAAATAGATTACACACCCACAAAAGGAATTACTCATCAGAGGAAAACTATAATCGGGGAATTTTCAACGGCAAATGATAAACCGAGTGAAATGACGAGCCTAAAGAATGCTCGGATCTCAAAGATACCCCTTTTCCAGGTAGAAGGGTCGTGCAAAACAATGGATGTTCAATTAGGAACAAACAGATTAGTGTTCGGACCAGTTACCTGCGGGAGTTCGTTGACCAAACATTTGGCACTGACCAACACGGGCGATTATGGAGCGAGGTAAGAAAAAACTTATTTTGACCAGCAATAGTCGAATAATTAATGTACATGCTACCCGATAGACTCAACCTTATAATAGATGTTAATCAGTTATATCTAAACGATTTTTTGCTGAAATGAGCTCTCGCACATACTATCAATGTGTATTAAAGTTGGGTCCGCAGCACTTACAGTGCTGCACCACAATACATTGGCCATTTTGAGCGCCTTGACCAATAATCAGTATGTGGTACTTTATTTGAACATCGTGGGTCGTCGCATGAACCATATTCAATAGTGGTATGCAAGCATAACTTAGATAATTAGCCCAAGTTTTAAATTTCTGCTAAATAAAACTTGCTTTCGGAATTAATTAATTTTAGACCGGTATTCTGTCAAAGATTTTTGGTCCAATTAGTTTAGCAAATGTAGGTTGTCCGCTTATTGCTCAGCACAACACAGAAACACCAGATGAACTCGATTACTATTGTTAATATGATAAGTAGGATGTCATTTTGCACAAAAACTTCTCCAACTTATCTATTCAACGTTATCACGGAGATTAATTTTCTATCATAGCTTACTCTCATGATATATATGTATAGGAGTATATCACAGTTTTCCAACGGAAAAAATCCTCTGCATTATTCCAGTTTTAAATGGCTGAAAAAGACGTTGGTTCCTGAATTGAAAATATTCCCACTTGAAGGATTCATAGCCCCTGGGACGGATTTCCTATTCAACGTCACTTTTACACCTAAAAATATTCATAATGAAATCACAATAAAGGTGAGTTTTGCTATTTTCTTCTGATGCCGATTAACTCCTAGCAAATTTCATTTAATACAGCACCGGAGGATTCAGGGATAAAAGCAAACAACACTAAATTGATCCTGGTGCATCGTACACCATGAACATTTTGTTCAAAATACGTTTCATAACACAAGTATTTTCATTTCACGACTACTTGCTCAAGCAGTATTTGCTGCACTAAACTATTATAATAGTGACTTCGAGTTGCAATTTATCTATCGTGCCCGGTGCTGGGTCTCTGGTATTTCAGTTTCACCAATATTATAAGACAAATACGGACACGGCGTAGCTGTTAAGTGTGTAATCTAGTGTGGATCATAATCCGTGCGCCTGAACACCAACTTCATGTGATAAGGGCATGGTGATACAAACTCCAGTTAAAAATATTTATTAAAATGCACCATTGAAAATACAGCATGGAAATGATAACCAGCAAAATAGCTGAAATTTCATATGGAAATGCAGCCTCTTAGAATTTACAGCCTCGTTGGCTTATAAAAATAACTTGATCTGTCAAATCCTTACATATGTTACTCACCACTCTAGCAGTCTTTGAAGTGCTACTCTATCTCACACAAAATTACTGGTCGAATGCTCGTGACGCCTTGGACGGTTTATATAAACAGTTTGAAGAGTCAAGTCAAGCAGCCGCAGAAAATGAATTAACTGAACACAGTGCATAACTCCATGAAGATAGAGAGACGAATTCATGCGGGGTATCAAACTTCATTAGCCATGTTTCAACACTTGATGTTACACCTATTGGGAAGAATTTAGTGAAGCTTAGATGATATTGACTCGTATATTGTAATCAGTCTTCATGCAATACGTGATGCCCAATCTTTTGTGAATTATCGTGATCAGGAGAATTCGAATTATTTTTGATAATAAAATATTGATTAAAATTTTACTTTTAATAAATAGACCAATGTTTTACTTGACAGATGTAGAGAAACCTACGTGTAGTCAATATGTGCACTTAGTAGAAAAACCGATAGTCCAGTTTAAAAAAGCGAGATGTAAAGTTTACATGTTCAGACAACGCGCTTAAACACGCGAGCACTGTGATCACGAGATTAAACAGTGCAATTCTCGCAATCCGAGACAACTGACGAATATCCTTATTGAGATTATATACTCGCAGTGCCGGTAAAATAGTACTTTTTCTAGAAAGTCAAATATTGAAATCCATACTTTCCGACAGATACAAAATGGTACTGCGATTTTTTTACCGCTTCAGTAGTTCCTTTCAACAAAAGAACATGCCAGTTACCTCAGGTGATACTCAAATCGAGATCTACACATGCAATGACCATACGAAATGTTGATTATGATTGACAATGACACCATGTGCGATGTTTCGAAAACCGACTATGAAAGATGAATAGCATCCAATTCTCCTTAAGGCCAATATAACCCTGATCCAGTTAGATTTTTCCGCGTTCAAAAACTCGTTTCAAAAATCTCAGTAAATTATCCACACAGAAAATCAAATTGTGTTCTTCCTAGCGTCCTCTTTTTGATACAAAAGAAAACATTATTGAATCATAGTTACTGCAGTAAGTGAGGGGTCCATAGCTATAAGAAAAGTCAACTCGATCCTGACATCCTAAACCACATTCGTTTCATGTCACTTTCGCTGGTTTCCAAAATACTCAATAACACGTCTTTTAATACCGAAAGAACGTTACATGTCAAGTGGACGGGTGTGGTGGTTTACAACTCGAAGTCACGGCAGAGTGTGTTCCTCCGACAGAAGCGAAAGAACCCGTGAACTTTGCGGTGCCCGTTAGACAAAGCGAGACGAAACGTTTGCAAATACAGAACCGTACGACCACCCATTGGCGCATTAGACCAGAGATACAAGGACGTCACTGGAGTGGACAACAGCTACTGGAGATTAGACCCCAAGAGAGTGCATCCTACGAGATTACTTATAGGCCACTGGAAATGACCACGAATGGGCGAATACATGAGGTGAGTGGGGAAATATTTTAATTTGCGAATTTCAGGGAACACTATTATTTTGTTAACTGATCCTAGCTACATTGATTCAATAAAGTCCAATTGTTTACAGTAAAGCAAGATTTTCTGCAAATATATTAATAGAAGAATCAAATTAAACAGGTGTCATATTAAATCATAGCTTGTTGCATAAATGCTAGATAGGACGTTTTCACAAAAGAGTATAATTTAGCTTATATTGTATTCGTCAGACTGCGGTTCCGCAGAGGTAAAGGGACGTGTCTTGCAATCAGCATGCACAGGTTCGAACCTCACCCATGTTGTGTCCACACTGTCGATCAATCTCTAATCAACATAGATCTCGGACGCATAACATGAGTTTCGTTTATTAAATATGTTTGTGATATTCATTCAAAGAATAAACCGATTCTGTAACGCTTCTCTCCCACCCGCGATTGGGCCTGCATTGCTACTAAATACGAGTCGTACTGACGCAATATTTTTGCTCTATCCTACTTCTTCAGTAGACCTGGCTGCAAAAGGGGTACCGACAATTCTCCAGAAACTAACAACGACAATCTAGAGAGTGAAATCATAAACGTATGCAGCTCCATGTCCACGAAACTGCTGATATTCACCTGTCACATGAGCTCCAGACCTAGCATGCAATGAAAAGTTGTATTCGTAATGTCATTCTATGTCTCTATTTCCCTATTTTTCAAATCGTAATTTTTCAAGTCATTCAAATTTTGCACGTGGTTTAAACCTGTAACAAAAATACTTGCTTGATATACAGGGCAGCGTTTTCTTCCCAACACCGGACGGTGGCGGCCTGATACACCGCCTCAGGGGTACAGCAACAACTCCGAAACCGATCGACCAAATTACCCGATCGATTCCGGCCAAAAGCTGGCACTGCGAAACGATCCATGTGGCCAACTGGCTGGAACAGACCCAGCGATTCAGAGTGACGAAAGAACTTGTCAACTCAACAAAGGATGCCGCCACGTTGAAATTAGACGGAGCAGATTACATCGATGTCCCGGCGAATAATTCAAGAAATTATGAACTACGGGTGTTTAGTTATAGAGAAGAAACGTTCTCCGTAAAGGTGAGTTAATAGTATATGAATACGAAAGCAACATGACACTTATAGCAATAGGTACCGGAAAAAACTACCGATCACTAGCAATATAAACCTTAACTGTTGCGGAATTCGGTTGATCACTTGGACTACCGGGAAATAGAAATTGCATGGCATAAGATGAATCGAAGGTCAACCGTATTTGGGTGCTAACTAAAGTTGATTTTCCAGTATGGTAAACAGACGCAAGGCAGGAAGGCGTTAAACAAATACGTCTAGCTTCTAAAACACATTTTTGTAAGAAACAAAAAAATATCATTAAAAATATTTTTTTTAAATTTTATCGTAGGAGTGGGGGACGATTACGATCGGTCAATCGACGTCCGATCGCATGTACAGTCCCAACGCCCTTAAGTTGTTATCGCGGACTCAGAGGACACTCGATCCCACCTTTACCACTTCACCTACCGGGTTTCACACCCACTTGTCGATTCATCCCTGAAGTCAATCTTTCCAACATTCGTCCACAAATCCCACAACACAAGAGTCCGCTAATTAGTCAAACGCGTTTATTAAACACATGACAAAGAACAAAACACACGCCTATCTTACGTAGGCTAATCGCGTTATCACGAGACACTCATCAGCCGGTGTGCACCGGTTGTCACTTTGATCTGATTTGTTAGCCAGCACAATCCAAGCCTTCACAACATTGGGCTCGCTTGAACGACCATGGTGAATTGCGTATCGTGAACAGCGGCAGATGCTGGTCATGTGTTCCTGTTTTCGAAGATAATATCGCTCGAAGCGTTCAGATGCAATTTTTCCGAACCCCGAATTATTGCGGGTTTGGTATTGAGGTCGATGACCGATTGACTCCTGCTCTTGACTTGTCCCGCAGGGTGGTGTTTTAAATGTCAACCGAAAGCTCACGATTAGCACTCAACGCTAATGCACTGCACTCCTCTACATTATTCTACGTGATTCAGTGTACGCTTTAGGTGATTGATGTTTCCTAGCTCGGTGCATACAGTTAAAAGTCAATCCTGTTGCATCTTGTTTTGATACCTCCTTTCGATTTTCTGAAAAGGTCGTTTTCACCAACGAAATTTCCAAAGAATATCAGTTCGAAGATATCACATTCAAAGTCGCGAAACCAATGGCAATCGACAACCTGGAACTTCGAGCAACTGTACGCACGGTGGCCAAAAAAGATATACAACTGAAAAATCCCACAAACACTCCAGTAACATTTGATCTGTCTTGCACAATCCAGGGTGTACAGTTCCCTAATCAAGTGAAGGTGGCTCCGATGTCTTACGTGAGTTTTCATTCCTTGCAGGCTCCAGCGGTGTACAGGGTTGCATGCATCTCCCGAACATACTACGCCCTATCGTTTTCGTGCTATTTTCCCACATCGAATAGAGGCGGTAACATCAGTTTCGGTGAAGTGATTCTGTTTATCTTGTACATCAGTATAAGTATAACTTGACTGCGAAAATGAATTGTATATGAGATTAAAATGGGATACAGTGCGAATGATGGCACAACTCCCATTAATTTGCGAAAAGGATAAACACAGAACAAGTTGCGCTTGTATGCCACTGTTGAATGAGGTTGGTGCGACCAACCTGTTCAACCACATGATCCCACACTCATGTAGACAGGTTTTGAAACCATGACCATGAACAAAAAACCAAATTTGCATGCATTTCCTTCACACACCACGACCGGCTTCGTGCTGCTTGCACTCATCAGGTAGGGACAGTAAGGTCAGGATCCGCATGCGCTTGAAACGGTGGAAGAATGGTAAACAAGTTGCGCTGTTGCCACTGTTGCGTAAGGTTGGTACGACCAACTTGTTCAATCATATGAGCCCACACTGATGTAGACAGGATATGAACCCGTGTCCATGAATAAAGGAGGGATAAAAGGAAGCTAAAATTGATAATTGAAATAAAAACCTGGGCTTGATTAGTCATATCCAGGAAGTAGTACTGATACTGAATTCTGCCGTGAATATATTTTTGAAAAGCTGCAGCAGTATAAGAAAACAAAATCGATGTTGCTATATCTTGAAGCTAAGCCAGTCTAGGGTGTACGTACGCGTAATTTAGTGTTATAGTTAACGGATCGCTCATTGCACCCTTTCAGAAATACTTTATTGTTGTTTTATTAATAATATTCTACAGGCAAACGTGACGATCTCGTATCAACCGTTGCTCACGGGAGTAACTCAAGGTCGCTTCGAAGCAAACTCATTAGAGCTTGGTTTATTTCCATACAACTTGAAACTGGAAGGAGTTCAGCCACTCCCGCAACCATGCACAGAATTCGAGGCGACTCTTGGACAGCAGCACCGCCGAACACTTCGATTTACTAATTATTACAAAGCAAAGACGGAGTTCTTAGTATCGGTAAGTTCAGTTGTGAAATTGAACGTGAAACACGTTGCGAGTGAACACAAATTTTAAGCACATGTGAACAATCGATAGATGTGTCAGTACAAATAGATGTAATTATTTTATAAGGAGCCACCGATAATAAAGCAAAAATTTGCCTACGCTAGTATACAAAATAGCTTCACATTAAGCAAACATTGTAGATTCACTGGCGTTTTCTAATCTGGCCATTTTAAAGGTACGTCTAACCCGATCGTACTTTCTCTACGGATGATTGCATACAAGGCATAAACGGATGTGCAGCGTAGATGAAAAAGCGAACAAATAGGGATATTTTGTTCCCGCAAGTTCTCAAACACGGTGCACTTAATAACAATATGAGAGACTCAGCTGTAAAGTGCTCGAGAGTTAGATCTGTACAAACAACCGCCTTTTTGATGTGTGAATCACCAAACACAAGTGTGAGGTCCAACTTGTAAGAGGATATCTTTCCCATATTACTCATACAGATGTGCAATGTTGACTATTAATCGCTTGCCTGTGTTCAAACACCACCACAGTCCCCAATCAATGACTTCGTGTTAAGCGATCATCCATTTTAGATAGTTAAAAGCACCTTCTGAGTTTAATTGAAGAGCCTTTAGGTTCAGCTAGCAAATTGTCCCATCTGTAGACGCAGTGGTCAAAATCGTTTGAAATATAAATCAAGAATTCCCACTAACATGAAGCGTTATAATTTATGAAGCTAGGCTCTTTTTATGTAACTAGACTTTAGGTTCACTTAGTTCAATATATAAAAGGCACCGCAAACACGTTTTTGATTGTACAACAAAATATTCAAACAATACATGATTTTCCTTAGGTTGATCACACTGATTTTTCCTGTGCTAAATCAATTACGGTGGATCCTGGAGCGGAGGCTAATCTCGCCGTGGTGTATGAACCTAGCTCGATTGGAAGGTCTAATGCGTTACTCCGAGTGTCCAGTACGCAAGCTGGCCAATATGAATTTCCTCTGCGTGGTACTGCATTGGAACCACGACCACAGGGCCCGATTGTCGTGCGAGGACAGGCGAAAGTGCCGATTCCATTCCGAAATGTATTCAATGAGAACGGCATATTCTTATGTCAGGTGAGTGGACAAGAAAATGAAGCTAATTTGCATACACATCGCATCTCGCAGCATTCATGAAAGTCTTGGCTCGGTAAAAACAAAGCATAAATTATTAAGAAAAAAGAGGAAGGTTAGGTTTGGCTAAATGACAAATTTCATATAAAAGGTAACACATTGGTGGAAGTCAAATGACAATTCAAGTCATCATCATCATCATCATCAGAGACAGCATTACACCGATAGCATGTACCGGCGATTTATCTAGAACTCGAGAGCTGTTATTCCGATCGACCGCCAGGCGTGGTCGGTTTGCGCTATATAATATCCAAAAAAGACAAAAAGTGAACTAGGCCAAAGATACAAGTAATGCTGAAGAGAACGAAAACGCCCAGCTTGACCAACGTGCCAAACAAACTTTAGTCATTTGCATCGGAATCTAAAATGACATGAGAGCTGATGTACAGCTCGTGAATTAGACAATGCAACCATGCATGAACAAGCGTGTATAAGCGGCACGATTTGAACAAATCCGTGTGCCGTAAAGTATGCGACTGGATATTAGATCAGAAGTCTATGTCTAAATCGAGCGATAAGAAGGTAATAAAATGATAGTGGGATTTTAGTATGTTCTCGTTTGCAGCTAATTACATGTGGCAATCCTGAGTAGTACGATGTAACCGGTACAGGGCTGAGATATGCCACAGCGGCGCATATGCAAGTAAAATACGACAGTGTCGATAGTAGCATATAACTAAGATGTATTAATTGAAAAGTGGAAGTTACAAACACGTTAGAGTACAGAGTATAACGCAATAGTTAAGAGCATATATATGTGCCTAGCATTGTTAATACTACTCCTCCAAACATGCAAACTATATTCGTTAACTTTCAGGTTGACAACACTGCTTTTACTCTGTCCGAAAGAATTATATCCATCAAGGCACGTCAAGAACACAATATTCAAGTTTCACTTAGCACACAAGTGAAAGAAAATCAAACAGGAAAACTTATTATCCAGTGGATTGGCGTGGACGCTCGCATAGGGAGCAGTACGCGAAGCACGGCAAGTGAGGGTGGCAAACCAAATGTTGTCCGAAAGGTACACAGTGCCGAGGAGCGGCAATGGGTGTACTACCTAAAAGGAGAAGCAGCAACCTCTGCTAGGGGATAGAAGTTGACGATTTTTTAGAAATTGATAGTAAATGATTTATAAACTATGTAATAATTCACAAATAAATGTAACGTTGTTTTCCAAACATGGCACATTTTCAAGTCCTGGTTTAGTCCGTTTTGAAGGGAAAATCAGGATGATTGACCATTCTGAAATTATGAGAATTAGAAGAAGCACAACGCTTACAAGTCTGGCTTTACTCGACGCTTTTGCTGTGTCCCAGTGTTGAGTGCAGCCATGTCTTCAGAGTCAAGTTCGAAATCGAACACCTGTGAGACAGAACAATTAAAAGATTCATCACATGAGGAGAATTTCGCTGTACTTATTAGCTCTAATATCAAGTCATTGTAATATAGTTTAAGATGTTGTTGTTGTTTAGACTCACTAGATCGATGCCGATCATAGAAATACACCGCAAGCGTTTCAAATGACTAAACAGCCAGACTCGGGAGGAACAGTCTTCCCCCTCAGCGCTCACAACACTAGGCAGTACTCGGTCATTCACTGGGAGTTGCACATTGTGAGCATGATCTACGTTCGGCTGCCGAGAACAGTATCTGCTGTTCTCCAGCGGGGAGATTATGCTTTGCTCAATGCCTTCAAGGCAAAGGGTCAAGAGTAAGTTCTTGCCAACCCGTAGGGTCAATGTCACGAGCTTTCATATCTCAGGGAATATGAAATCATGAGTCGGTTTAAAGACCTCTCTAAATAAGTGACATAAGCACATGGATGACGGAAGAGAAACTTTATCATTATGACTTGAATCGAACAGTTTGAGACTTGTGTGGAAAACGTACTGTAGAACGTGAACACAAAACATACGATTGGAAAATGTGCAACGCAGGTTATTAGGGAATGTGGGTGATCTTTTAGGTTAGTTTGCCCTGAGCAAGATGGAAAAGTGCTAAATATCGTTGATGGAAACAGAGACAATCAAGCGGTGGTAAGAAATGAAAACGGTATACTTCTACGTCATTTATACACCAAATCGTTTCATACTGGGCAGAACAAGACGGGAAACACAAAATAGTTGTCATGAGATCGCACATAGGGTGGGGAATCCAGTGGATTCCAAAATCTTTTATTTGTACCAGTCTGTTTCAAAATCACGTTACAACTTCAATATTGCATATTTTTTACGTTCAACCGTCACGGGACTAGGACACAACAGTTCTAAATGCTAGAAGCAGCTCGGAGACAATTGTGGTGAATTTGACACCAATTTTAGAAACCACGTTCAATTTGACACCCAGTTCTTTGCGCAAAATTACTTTTGCTACTAAGTCACGAAAAACGTGATCACTGTTGTTGTTCCGTTGATATTAAACACTAGCGGAGTTGCAGTTCGTAAATAATTGGTCGGCCAGACAAGTTGTCGATTGTACGTTACCGAACTGCTAAGTACAACTGGTTACATTGGGCAGGGATTAAGTCGACCACAGTTATTTAGATGCATCTGCCAGCAATTATATCCCACATGAATATAGAAAGAAATCTCAATGGAGTATATACTCAACGGTGTCCAATGATGGCTTGATTTCACGACTTCTACTCACAGGCACCATTACGGCTACTGATGCCAGTCTAAATATCGGAAAATAAAAAAAATCACTTTAAGATGTGAAAAGCGACAAAGCAAAGCAAAGTAGGTTAAACACAGGAATCAGTTATCGAACATCGCGGATTGATAGGCAAACTCAATCCCATTTAGAACTCAAGTAGAATGCGATCGGCAATCAGAAAAAGTTCCGATACTCACAGAGAAGTTTTCACGTATTCTTTCCAAGTTAGAGCTTTTTGGTATCACGCAGAGATTGCGCTGGATACCATGGCGAAGTAACACTTGACTTGGTGATTTTCCATGCTTTTGACTGATCTGACGAACGACCGTTGATGTAAGTAAATTTTCATGAGGACTGTAAGTGATAAGAATCAAACGAACAGAAAAGTTACAGCAAGACAATGCTTTGTTCACTGTGTTATTTTTAGATGCCGATTCGGCAATAAAAGATTGGACGGCAAATATCAATCTTAACGCGAGGTGTCCGAGTGTGCTAGATTATACATAAATACACACGTACACAAATGTATAAATACATACATGCATGCATACATACACATACATACATACATGCATAAATATATCTGCGATAACGGATGCAAATTAAGGCAAGATTTGATTGTAAAATCCATAGTTTATGTAGGCTTGGGTATTGTCAGGCAGCCCAGATCTTTATAAGACGAGGATTAGTATTACAGGGAAAGTTATTAAATAAAATTCCCAAACCAAGCAGCGCTAATTTGAGGCTTATTCCGTCAGATTTATACTCATTGAACTTTTTGTATGGGTGGTACTACGGCTGTCCTGAAAAAGTTGCTCAGTAAGCATTTATATAGGGAAACACAAACAATCCCAATGTTATTGTCAATTCTCAACCTGATATATTTCAGTCTTATTCACTATCCAGTCAAATAATCACGAAAACAAAATCCCGCATTTAAATTAGAGTTACCACAGATGTGAGAATGCTCATTTACCTGGATGAATTTGGTGATCCAAGCGGACAGTAAGCAGTGACACCGAGACCAACGGATTTGGCGAAATCGATCAACTTTTGATTCAAAAATCCAATGTGACTTTCGATTTGCAGCATGACCGGTTTGATTTCGGCGCATGCAAGGATTCGTCGGATTTGGTTTTCATTGAAATTGGAAAGTCCGATCGCTTTTGTCAACCCTAGAGAGACAAGCTTTTCCATGGACTGTAAGTGTAAAGTTATGAAATGCTCTAAAGTCAGAAACTATAGAATGCATATAAAAGTTTGTGGGCCGAATAGCTATAAAATTTTATCACGAACGAATAATGAAAATATACACGTATGGAATCGGGGAGAGCGTCAAACCACCAACGAGACTGCTTGAATTCTCGGTTGAAACTCACTAACGGTGGAAGTTTGATTAGCTCTTCAAATCTTCTTCAGCTAATCTAAGAAACTGATAACGACAGTATGTATTGAAACATAAGTCTGGCTCCAGATAAAGTGCAGCATAGTCACAGATGGCATACGGGCTAAATTCATACAGATTACCAAGGCCTTATCAACTTGACCAACAGCAATATCACATGAGATTGATGTCTATCTGATTTTTGATAAAGATCACACCCATGTTTCATTTGTTTCATGCATGTATTGTAGAACTTGATGTGAAGCTTGTGAAATCCGTCGCTCAAGTAAATAGACGTTTTAAGCAGTTTTAGTTTAAAATTGAAAAGAAATTAGCACTGGCCAATCACTTGGAGTATGCTCAGGGAACTACTTGGCAAGAGTGATGCAGCCGTTATACCAGATAGCCTAATGTAAGCTTGTGATAAGCATAACTTTGTTTGCCACTTATCCACTGTTTCAAGGCTCACTGAACTTAATCTTACAGTCTCCACTCGATGATAGTAAACAGCCAGAAACTGGTAATGGTGTGTAAGTGCCGGGGATGTGAGCAACACATTACTTAGTTTATAATTATCATTACGCAGATAAACATAGATACAGGAGTATTCGGTCGTGATTCGTCGTGCTTAAGGGTGTATCAATTCTAAAGTGTCCACATCTCCAGTCCCCCACCCAGGGTTATGCGCGTTTAACGAGCTCAGTAGTCCTTCCAAAGTTAGTAGACGCATTGAAACATTGAAGACGTCATCGAATAAGTTTGGCACAACCAACCATTGAGCACTGATCAGCATCGAATCGAAGTGATTAAGTCTATTAAATCAATCAGAATTTTGGGTGGTCACAGTACTTACGATTAAAAATAATGATTAACCATCAAACATAGAATAGCTTCGCGAATCGTGTCGTAAGAAGCACGAGATAAACATTTTTATAGTTGCGCATTCACATATTACGTCCAGATTCAAATGATGTTGCGGATTAGTATGTAAACATAATGCGTGCATCGAGTAGCATAATCAGAAAGCAGGCATTCCAGTTGCGTTGGTTTGCAGGTGAAATATGGACCCCAGGAAAAATCACACTTTATCTCACAAACACTGACGGCACTTTAGCACGCAGAATGCTCTTCATCGATCATCAAAGACAGCATTACACCGGTAGCGCGTACCGAATGGTTAACTGCCACACAACCATGAAAAAGTAAAAGCCTAAAAAGATGGAGAAGGGTGGGACATAAATAGCTACGGAATCTATAGAAGAGTAAGCACAAACAAACTGGGTAGAGGTGCCTACACCTCGAATGGAACATGCATTCAAACAAGTTTCGTGAACGAGTAGAATGCTCTTAGATGTGAGCTAAACATAGCTGATCATACAAATGTCACGCTGGTTAGGCTAGACATTGCAGACGCCAAATCATCAAGATATCAAACCGGGGCTTTCTATCACTATCTAATTGGATTCGATTGAACCGTCATTTGGCATAAACAATTGGTGTTTACGGTTAAACCCTGCCAGGTTTAATGCTGTCGGAATATCAGAATAAATCATCAAAGGCAAACATCGCATATTTTCGTCGGGTATAACACCATGGGTGTTTCAGGATAACAATTTAAAGCTATCTCTGAGTGCAGTGAGTACAGGTGTCAACAAATTTTGCAAAAAATTCTTTAAATTCCTATTCATGAGGGCAACGTAAAGTAAAACAGTAACAACAGGCAAATATGGTGGCATAAAGTGTTTAATATTTACTATCGTCATAAATTAAAAATTCCAAAAACGTATAATTAAAGAGAAACGAGAAACATGATGGTCATCTCAAAATATGGCATCAGTGGCTCAAACCCCACTTTATTGATCGAGTGTAACGCGATTACAATAGAAACCACCTGTATATGACCTAAACAGTTGAAAAACTTGTGTGAATAATGTTTCATTCGTATTCACAAAAATATTCAATTTACGTTGACCAAGATACACATTGAAAATTTGTAATGAGAACATCTATAGTTAACCCACCTTCCACGTTTTTTCTATTGGAGTGTCGTCATATAAAATGGATCCTTTCTCATCCTTGGGAAATAATTCGCTACCAGACTACAAAGATATTAGAATACTTAGGAACCTGGTAGGCGACAGGCCAATGCATCAAATACAAATCCAAATAATCCAATTGAAGATCCTTTAAAGATTTTCGACAACCTTCAATCACCATTTGCGGACTATGATATGTGTTCCAAAGCTAGAAATATGTCGAATATGGACAGATTACCTTGGAAGTAATGAACAAATCAGTACGTGAAACGCTTCCTGTGATGTGCATGCTGTCATTTAATGCGCGGCCAATAGCCTCTTCATTTTGATAAATCAGAGCACAGTCTATGTGACGATAGCCAATGCGGATAGCTTCTTTCACAGCAGTCTCCGCTGTGGTGAGTTCTAACTAAAAATTATAAGGTAAACGCTTTTGGCACAGACTTTCCATGTACCGAAACCCAATACAGGAATGAGTGAGTCATTAGACAATTTCATGGAATGTGATCCAGACATAATCTGGAAGAAAAAGATTTCTGTTAGATAAAATACAATGGTTCAGTATATGTATGTACGCAAAGGTCCCATATGAAGTCAGACAAAACTGATTGCACTGAAATTTTTAAGTGGTAACTAAAAATTCATAATGAAGAACAGAGAACTGTGAAAGCCTTCGGAATCTTGAAAACTTCTGTTATACCGCCTCCACCTCTTCAGTAAAAACAGATTGATTTCCAGACATTCTTTATCCTTTTACAAGTACGGTACCCAGGATTGAACACAGTATTCCAAACTGGACCATGCGACTACCTTTTATAGGGTAATGAAGATAGATTTCCAGTATGAGGACACTGCTTGATATTGATAGTCAAGCCATTACGATGCGCTCTTTACTAGACTACCGGGTAGATGTTGCTGGTGTTTCTGAGGTTTGCCATCCTGGGCACGGATCCAAACCCATCAATGTACCCGGGGTCGATTGTACATACTAACTAATCTACGGTGGGCTCGAAGATGGACTTGGATAGCACGGTGTAGCGATAGCTCTCAGTAATCATGCCAAGCAATCATTCATGTCATGGATGCCTGTATCCTCATTGGTCTGGCTGAGAGGGCATCGTTTCAATATAACTATCGTCTCCGTGTATGCCCCAACATTATCTGCTGGCCAAAATGCTTGAGACGATTTTAATGACCAACTACAATCCGTCGTTGATAAAGCAACTGGAAACGACATATTGGTTGTGGCCGGAGATTGGAATGCACGTACTGAATCAACAGACGCTGAAACCAACAGAAGTTTTGGAAATTTGGCCTAGGGCAGTGCTGAGAGGACGGCAAGCGATTAATTGAGTTTGCGGCCTGCAATTATTTATGTTTGCAACACCAAGTTCCAGCACTTTAGGAAGCACTTGGTTACTTGGTACTCGAATGATGGAAGAACAGCGAATCAGTTTGATTATATCCTAATTCGCGCTCGCTAGGTGTCAGCAGTGCTGGACTGTGAATCCTATCGTGGGGACGAAACAGGGATGCAGCAGGCACTGATCACAGTCTCGTTCGCGTAAAACTCCGACTTCGTCTGCTAAACCGCCAAAATAAAACCAATAGGAAGCATTTGAACATAGTAGCCTTAGGAAACCCGGACTAACGTAAGAAGCTCATAGATGATATCGCTGAGCAGTTGGACAGAAGTGGTGCCCCAGTTGAACAACAGTGGACCAGAGTGAAGGTCGCTACTCAAACAGTGGCATTAGGAAACCTAGGCACCATCTCTCGCCACCGGCGAGACTGGATATCTCAGAACACCATTGTTCTCACTGCCCAAGCAAGAGATGCTAAAATGAATGGTGCTTCTGATTACGGCCTCTTAAGGAGAGCTGCTACACGCTTCGCCCGTAAGCATCGTCGGCTATCCTAGGCGAAAACCGCATACTAAATGGAATCTGTAGCGAACAAAAGAGACTTTGGAAATCTGTTTCGCTTGATTTGCACAGCATCCGGAGGCCATAGTTTTAATACGAACCTTAGAAATTCATCAGGACAGCTTATCGTTGACCTTGATGATAAGATAGCTAGGTGGGTTGCAAATTTCATCCAGTTACTGGCCCAGTTTATCTCAGTTTAAGTTCACTCCTTACGCGTCTACGCTCTTGTACTTAGGACCAGAAGGTATTTGGTGGCGCTAGTGAAGTATTACAATAGAGAACTGTGAAATCCGGTTGGACTTTAGGTCTAATTGTATAGTCTCACGAGCTGCTATTGCGGCGTCTCACATAATACCCGCTACCGTGTTCCATCTTCCATCAGGACTAATCTGGTGAACTGCCAAATTTTGCTATAAATGATCTGATTTTGAATCATGTTGAGCAGTTTAAATACCAAGGAATTCTGGTGGTTGCTGGGGTCGGATAGAGAAGGAAATCACGTCCAAAAAGGCTAAAGCCAGACTTTTATTCACTAAACTTAAGTGCCTCTGGAAGAGACGTGATTTGAGCTTGAGTCTTAAAGGAAGGATATATTGCACCTCAGTAAGAACAGTATTGTTATACGGGAGTGAATGTTCGACAGTTCGCGCAGATGTTAGGAGGCTTGAGGTCTTCGATCAACGTTGTCTGCGAAGGATTGCTCGAGTTAGGTGGCAACACCTCATTTGCAACCGAGGTCAGCCGCCGCGTCTTAGGAAGCAACCGCACTAGCCTTCAGACAGGTAGCTGCACAGAGCAACAGGAAGTAAGTTACTCAAGGTGGTTCTAAAATGTTTTTCGACTGGACGTTGAGAGAATGTTTCAATTGTAATGCTTTGTTTTGGTTGGTTTTCGTATTTATAGTAATCGGATACTGCCCGACCGTCCATCCCTAGACAGAAGAACAATTAGGCTTATCGAACAAAGACTAGTTAAACTGCATTTAACACAAGGCAATGGGTTTTTACCGCGGTCGTCGGACCTCTATCTATCGGCCTTCCTAGGATGAGTAGCTCTACTTTTCATTCCGTCTCACGTTTGTGCTACTTAAATTAAATAATAATAAAATGATTGGTAACGTTATCTATATCTTAGTGTGCTTCACATCTACATACCTAAATTTATTGATTTCACTGAACACGCAAGATCTTTCCCATGAACTAAAAATCTTCAAACTGATTTCAATCGTTGGTGTGCAATTGTAAAAAAACTATTTAGTGCACAAGTAACGCCAGTTTAGATGGGTTGACATGGGTATTAAGCTACACACAAGAACGCGCCAGATTTTTAACACACATTTTTGTCTGCTTAGGCTTGGTAACCCAGCAGCATTTCAACCCGCATGTTGCTTATAAACACGATACTCAACTGGGCTTCGTGCTTGCGTTTTCTTTGACCCCGAATACCGCGACGGCCGATCCACAATGAAGTTGCATTTTGCAATTATAGTCATGGGGGTATGCTAAATGGAATACAGATCATGCCTAGACAGCAGAATAATGAGCGTTCTCAATCAAAGTTTTTGACTAAATAAACTTCACCCAATAGGCAGTAGGCTGAGACCGTGTTCGCCTGATCTCTACCCAACGACCTTCCATGAATGAATAGATCTGCTCGTGAACGAAAAATACAACCCAGTGTAGCTCGATGGGTCTCGGAGGTACACCAACCATCGCACCACGTTAAGGTTCAGTTTTGATTTGCTAAACTTTAAGTTTCTGGTAATAGTGATACCAAGATCTTTCAACATTTGATCCGCAGCGATTCTGCTGGTTCAATCGTCCACTTCTTCTGTGTGATAGACGAAAGAGATTTAACTCCTGGTGAGATCAATCTCTATCTAATCAGCGACGTAGTCCAGAAGAACATCAGACGAATAAATTTTATAGAGTGCTCAAGAGTTTCTTGAACTGGTTTTCGAATTTTGCTGCAATAACCCGAAGGGCAGTCCTCGAGTTATTAATTCTTTTGAAAGGGTGAATCCGTTTGTTAGACGGAGTGTCATGCGATTTTGATGATTTGGAGCATTACCAGGGGTTCTTGATCCTTCCACGAGAAGGAAAAACTCGCACAATTCATCACAATAGGCTCCTTATGAGTTAGCAGCAAATCGTAGCTCACAATCCGAATACTAAGTGACATGCGTTTGAAGAGTTGAACTGTCTCTACGTAAGGAATGGATTTCAGTCCTTGTACTATTTTATTCGTCAATTGTTGCACTTATCTATCTAGGTCAATTTTTGCCTTAGTGAGTGAAAAGGTTACTGGTAAACCATATTCGGAAACTGGTTTCACGTAAGTGGGAAAAAGGATGCGAAACATTGGCGTAATCAGCGAGAAAGAGCGATTAATTGTTCGAACGACACGGCTTGTGGCACCATAATAATAATTTGTATCCTCCTTGGAATTAATAGGCCGTGTCACAATTGTTCCCAGGTCACGTTCAACATCAACCAATTTTAGTTAATGACCACCAAAGGGGTACGTACCTACAGGCGCGCTTGGGGTCCAATGTATAAGAGCGCATTTCTGTTGATTGAGAGGAAGTTACCAGTTTACCACCCAATCAAACGATTTGTCTAATTCAGTTTGAAAGACTGTACTCTTAATGGAAAATCTCACGGTAGCCTAAACTTTGCTGCCATCCGCAAAAAGTAGACAGTGCAGGTTAAGCTAGTCTAAGAGATCATTCACGTACGCTTTAAAAGTAACTGGCCGAGAACTTATTCTGGGGAAGCCTCGAAAGTTTAGTTTGAGTTTGATCAGGTGTATTGTGGCTGATTCGCCAGTCGAGCATCAATTTATTCAAGTTGGAGTTACAACAATATGTTCACGAATGCCACTAACAATAACATTAAAATTATGTTAACTAAAGAAGTGTGGATAAAAAATATGGGAATGGAACAGGACACACAATACTGAGTCCATTCTCGAAACCCACGATTGAAACGGAACATACAGCATGCAATGCTTCCGGTATTTACTACCCTAAGTTGGACACATAAGGGGCGTCTAACTCCGTTAATCTCGATGTGTGTAAAGAGGTCAGCCAGAAAACATTCAATCCAATTTGGAACAGTTCTCTTTACACCAAGATCGCGAATCTTGATAAAAGAACGTTTGAAAGGGGCACGATCGGAAGCCTTGATGATGCAGATATCATAGAATGAAAACAGCTACTACTGGGTTTCATCTCCGAATCAGTCAACAAGAACCAACTTCTTGATTTTGTTATCATTTTATATGTAACAATAAATATATATTAAAAATAATATAAATAACAGGATTACTGCGCAATTTCTGAACGCAATTAGTATATAATACATTACCCTCAAGGTTAAATGGATGAAATAACAGATCAGAAAAACAAACGTAGACAGGAACCACATATTTACATTTAAAATGATTCGCAGAAGATCCACTTCTAATACAACTATTCGAAAAATGTTTCGAAAACATCATCAAATATTCCAATATATACGTTTTTAAAATGATGTTTGTGCTTACGGTTAAATTGGTTGCATCACACTAGATCTGATAATTTTCCATTACCGATTCAAGCTATTCTATGGAATTGCAACAGCATTGCGTCAGAGCAATTTCTTTCAGAGACTGTAGCGTGTTTTGACCAGCTAGAGTGCATGGGCGAGCCTAAACCTGGGGCCAGGGCATTCATGATCCCCGGATATTTTTCGGTTCCAGAATCTAGCACATATGTTTATCCCGATTACCAGTGGAATAGCTTCAATATTTTATATATCTCCACTGATTTATACATCGCCAAGACTCCAATGTGTCCATCAAATTCTTACTTCGACAATAAATGCGAAAATAAAGTGCCCACGTATGCCGTTTTCGCATCTTGCAAGATAAGGGTCCTTTTCAGTTCATTCAGTTTAGTTGCACAGGACAGCAAGTGGTTAAAGAGCCAATCGAGCGTCCAGAATTTCTTTCAGTGGAAAGCTTCGGAGAAGCAACCACCAATGCCAAAGCGTTTTTTCTTATTATGATTTGGATATCCTCGACGACCGCGACGCCAAGGGGCTCTTGCGAGCGTAAATTTTAGTGAGTGTCGGGCAATGGAAAGCTTGTAATGGCGTCAACTTTATCACAGAGGAGTTTATTACACCCAGAGTTAACGTGACGTCTGAAAAAAATCGATGGAATCCTGTCCGCGTTGCGTCTGGGAGGGATTGATAACCTCTCATTTTTGACGTATGTGTTCGAACAGTTATTTGAGGTGTGGTAAGTGTTCCTCGTGGAAACGACTCGCAACCAGTATGCCGTCAATGTAGAAAAAGACAAAATTCAGTCCATGCGAAACCTGGTCCATAAAACTTTGGAACGTTTGCGCGGCGTTGCGCAGTCTCAAGGGCATGCGTAAAACCCGAAGATACCAAATGGTGTAATCACTGCAACGAAACGTCCGATGCAAACTCAACAAGCTCGGAGAACAAATTCAAGTAATCTACAATCACTGCAGATTTTGGCTCGCCGCTAAGTGGTCCGGAATTTGGTGATACGCACGAACAAGATTTATCTTGCTGATTACTTCCTTATGATGCAAGGGCATGGAGAAATCATGCAAATGCGGGATTGGATACCTACCCGGTTTCGTGAGCTTATTCAGAGCTATATAATCTCCGCATGATCTCCAGTCGTTGGTTCTCTTCTTAGGAACCATGTGTAGTGGACTCGCCCACATACTGCATCTGAGTAGTTGGGACGGAGTGCGATCCCCAGCTCTTCCTGTGTCAAAAGTCGCTGGATACGGAAACGTTCGGACTCTGTGAGTCGTGTGTTCAGGGTTGTTTTTAGTTCCTCATAAGTACATGGTTTTTTCAACAAGATATCTTGAACTTGTGACAATCATTCGCATGTGAGCGAGCTTATTACATAATGGATCTTGAGCGTATCTTGTGTTATACGTTCTATATGGACTTTGTATTCTGTCTGCATGAACCACAGCTCTGGATTTTGAGTCCAGAACTGGGGAATAGTGAATGCGATCATGTCAATTTTCACCGTGCTAAAATCCCTTTGAGGATCACACATGTGTCGCATGGCATGTAAATGTTGATGCAATGTAAAATCGTTAAATGACCAGGAAGGAACTCACCGTGCGTTCTTCTTCGGGCTCACTAGTTTGGTTAGTCCCTTGTGGTGTTTTCTGAAAACTGCGTCCTTGTGACGGCATTGTCTTCTGAACCACATCGTCTTGGCTCATATATCAACGATCGTATTCCAAATCTTATCTTTCTGGAGTGACGGCGTTATGCTTTACAAACAAGTTCGAAGCAAACGGAGAAATGTAGTAGAGAAAAGGGCAGTACTCTTGTCCGCTGCCTGTTGATGTTCTTATCTCCGATAGCTCCTTGTTAGTTGCTTCGCGACATTTGTTTATTTGAAACTGGTTGATATCACTGCCCGGGCGGCGAAGGTCAATCAATATGCACGTGATGCAGACAGACATTTGAATCACATGTTAGTAAAAGATGGAGTAAATAAAAGTGACAATATTAAATGTGTAGAAACACTCCTCAGCTACAGACTCATTTTTCTCAAAATAGTATAAATCTGCCCAGCTCATGAAACTGTAGACACCTTAAAATATGCATCATTTGTGCATGTGAATATAAGCTCTAGATCACATACTTATGTTGATTGTCTTGATTGCAATTAACATTATTGTTATTCATATTCTCACTGTTCCACTTATATATTTTATACCGCGAAATTCGAATACTTCGCGTGGTTGATTCTCACTTCTATTCGTTTATAGGTAGTTTCGCATTTTAGACCATTTTTCATACTACTTCAAATCCAGATACTTCGGAACAATTCTTTTATGTAAACTCCAGTATTCAGTCTCCAAGCTTGTGCGAGTAAAAAAATCCAGGATCTTGCCGATCAGCATGATCTTAGACGTTTGCATATTCAGCGGCAAGCTGCTTCCATATGACTAGTAATACTATGAATTCAGGTCATTTTGCAGCAAAAGGCAGACTTCGGCATTGTTGATTCGTCGCCATATATTGTTATCTCATCAACAAACAGAAACACCTTGATATTGGTATGTCTTTCATGTATATCAGGAACAGTAACGATCATAGAACCGATCTTTGCCGGTAACCGCTAGAGATCTTCATTCGCTTCCACAATAGGCCATTCAACGAAGTACGATGTACCTTTCGCTATGGTAATCACGTACCCGTTAATAGAGATTCTAGAAAATACCTTGTTTATGTGGCTTGTTAAAAAGTAAATTATTATCTAATCTGTCCAAAGCTTTACAATTGTCAAGATAACATGCGTGAATACAGCCGCCTGATTACGCAACACTCATCCAATCGACTATGCTTTTCAGCAAATTTGTTATACACGTACTATTTATACAAAATCCGTGACAAATTTCCATTTTGTTTCAAATGATGCAATTTTTCTGCAGTTATGATTGCGCAAATCTATAGATATCAAAGAGAAATGTGTCACCGACCTGTAATTTTTTGCAGAGGAACGGAAACCGCTTATGTAAATGAGTGTTATTTGCCCCAGTTTCCAGTCGTTTGGTTCCATTACAGCTATGAGCAAGTAAACAAACATGCAAGATAAATATTAAGAAAGTTGCGCATGACAAGGTTTTTAGCAAAATTAGATTTATCTCGTCATTACATTTTTACATAGGTGCTGAGTTACCACAATCGGAGTAATCAAAATGTCACTCAAAATCGGTACATAAAGTTTATTGGTAGGTTTATAAACGTGTGATTGGATTTCGGAATGAAACGTAGGCGTTAAATTTTGCTAATAGATTAGCTGTCTGTTTAACAGATTTAGGGAAACCAGGGCAATTCAATTCAATTGTTTACCAATCGTTATAAGAGTTTCGAAATTTGTTGCATCTGAAAAATCAAATGCGATCGGATAGCTTTGTTTTGTAGTCGTAGTAGTGACTTGTGACCGTGAATCGGCTGTTTTGATAGCCTTAGGAAAGCCCCATGCTCTTGCCTTTATTTTCATCCAATTAACTTCCTTTTTCTAAGTTTAGATTTATTATATCGATTAGCTTTCTTAAAAACAAATGATGAATGTTCAATCCAATTGAATTCAATTCAATTTAATGGTCTAAGAAGCACATAGCTTAAAAAAACTACAGAATAATATGGGAATTACGAATAACATAGGTAGAAAAACGGGATTTGCTTACTGATCAGTTCAGGAATCACGTAAAAATACATAGGGAAGAAATTGTTTTCAACCGGTTGGATGGGGTAAGTATGTATAGTTTACTTTGATGCATTGTTTTCAACCGGTTGGATGGGGTAAGTATGTATAGTTTACTTTGATGCATGGGTTCAAAGCTTTTATGGTCCCTACCACAGTGTTTCAACATAACGACGAAACCGCAAGCTATAAACTCTTTTGAAAGTCCGTTTCTAGATTTTAGCACCAAGATTCTATCGTGAATTGAATTTTATAAATTTTGAGTATATGTTCGAAGGTGCTCAGTTCTGGGCTCATGATTGAGAAGTCATTTATTCTGCCTTCGCGAACAAACTTCTCCGAATCGTCTGCTATAGTAGGTAGTATATGATTCACTTCAATGACATTAAATCAAGCGTATTACGAAACAATCGACACATTCCATCCGAATAATGTCGTTTCGTTACTGAGAGCACTATGAATGGCCAGAATTTTCCAAACAAGATAGCACCACACATTTTTGTGAGGCGGATACCACAAAGCTAATAAATTATACGTCAAAATATCTAATTTGTGGATTTATTCAAGGTAGCAAAACTATCAGTTTTGATGTTTGTATTCCTTTATGTACATAATTATTAGAATCATTTGAACATCCAGAATCCGAAACACTCAAAACTAGGCAATGAAATCATCCTCTCCCACTAAATCCAATCCGAAAAGATTTCATAGCTACGTACAGTCAAAAGGCAAACCAGCGAAAGCATACGAGATTTGAAATTGAGGGACTGAAAACTAGCTGAAACCAACCTGTCTAACGCGACTGCCTTCTTAGGGTTTTCAGTAGCGTTTAACGACGGGAAAATACTACAAATGCTTAGCATGACACCTAGTGCACATGTATTAGACTAGTTTTCCTTAAATGAGGCTGTAGCGATCAAATCGTCACTGGGGAATAGTTTCTGTCACGGAAACTAGTTGCCTGCTACAAGCCACGAGATTCTTATGCCGGGAGTGACGAGCGTTTACGAATCGATCCCAAATCAGAACAATACGTCAATTTACGCTGTACTATATTAACAAAGACGATTGACAAGCAAAATATAACAAACTTCAACGGTAATCGAATACAGGTTTCAATGCAAACCCAACGTGTCCAATAAACAGAAGTCAAACAGCTCAGTTGAGAGCACAAAAAATTACCGTTTTCCAATAACGGTAAACACGGGTTACGGACAAATCAAAATGTGCGGAAGTCCAAGTGCAGTTAAACAAAGGAACAATGTTCTGGAAAGAAAACTCTCAGAGATTTACCATTTAGTTCAAATGTTATTTTTAATTTAAAGAACAAACAAAAAATATCACGGGAAAATTATGACACAAAAAACTGGATAAGGAACACGGGTGTAGGGTGGAAAACAATTTTTTTCAGTTCGTTCGATCTTGTTTGACCGAAAGAGGAATTTTCAAGATATCAACGCGGATTCATACAGAGGCTGAGGTGCATGAAGCAATTATCCACGTTCGCGTCAACAAATCTGAGGGACCGAATGGGATCGACTCAATTATGCTTAAATATCTTACATCAGCGCTTACCGAACCGTTTTGCAAGCTCTTCATTTTACGCTCCCAGCTGGAAGTGGTGCCCAGTAAGTGGAGAGATGCCATAGTCGTGTCAATACACAAGAGTGGTTGCAAATCAATTCTTGGGAAATATAGACCTGAAAGCCTGACTAGCATCGTCTCAAAAGTACTGGAAGACTATTGCGTGAAAAAATCTGTCAGAAGATTAGTCGACATTCTCTACTGAGTGTAACTCAACATGGATTTCTGAAGGGTAGATACTGCCTGACTAACCATTTTAGTTTTCTCGATACTGCCACTAAAATGCTGGACGAAGGAATGTCAGTAGAAGCCCTCTACTTAGATTTTAGCAAGGCTCTTGATTCCGTAAGTCACCGCCTTCTTGAGATCAAACTAGCAGTAATAGGCGTACAGGGTTGTCCACTTGCTTGAATAAAAGCATTCCTTACAGTTAGGATATTCAGAGTTCGGGTCGGATCCACGTTGTCTAGCCCAACCGACGTGATCATTAGGGTCTCATAAGGTTCGGTAATCGGTCCTCTTTTATTCCTAATTTTCATTTATCAATTGTCGTCTGCCTAGAACTGTCCCTGCTTCATTTTTGCGGATGATCTGAATTTCATCGGATCAACAGGTGAATATACCTTGATTCACTACCTTGAGCGGTTCCCAAGCTGGTCATAACAGTGGGACCTCCAACTGAAACTTGTAAGAACAAACTCTTATCAGCCCTGAGTGATAAGATTTCGGTCATGATGTCGGGAAATCCCCTCAGTGTTAACGCCGCACAGTGTGTTAAGGGTTTTAGAAAACCAGTTAGAGCAGATTTCAAATGGGAGGACCAATGTGCCGCTGCAGCTCAGTGTGCACACAAGGTACTTTTATTGAAGAAATCAGTGATATCGAGCAGAAGACCAGATGAATTCCTGCCACTTTACAAGGCATTAGTTCCGCCGCATCTCCAATATTTTGATCGGGCGTGGTCCTCACTACGAAAAGAACGTCTTTCGACTTGGAAGCGTACAGCGTTTCGCAACCCGCAAGATTGAGAGTCAGCGAGGGAAACCGTACGCTGCACACCTGATGTCTCTCGAACTCTTCTCCCTTAGGCGTGACTTAATTGAAACCTTTAGGGCCTTGAAGGGTTTAAGTGGCATGCCAATGAACGACTTCTTTCCTTTAAGTTCCGAGCTGGGCACCTGGTGCCATTCACTTAAAATTAATAGGAAACGATGTCGGCTAGACTCCAGGAAACAATTTTTAGCCTTGGTGCGGTAAAAATTTGGAACATTCTTCCAGAAGAACTTATATCCTGCAGTTCCGTCTCATGTGTTGAGCAGGGCTCAGGCCGCAAATTGTCTAAGTTTTTTCCTGAATACTCTCCCTAATTGCCATACAAGCTTAGGTAGATTACCTTTTAGCGTTATCCCGTAAAACAAGTAAATACTAGAGTTTACTGTTTTTTATACACGATTCTACTTCGGCTGAGCTCTCACCGTTCTGGTGAAGAGAAACTGCTTCTTCTTTTTCCAGCATCAGTTATAACGCGCTGCTCCCTAAATACAATCCGAAAAATCTCTTGGCGTCGTGATCGTCGAAGATTAGAAAAAGAAAAAAAAACGTTTTGGCAATGGTGGTTGCTTCTCTGCAGCTTTCAACCAAAAGAAATCCTGGACGCTCGATTGGCTCGTTAGCCACATGCTGTCATGTGCAAACTGAACTGAAAATATTAGTCCTTGTTAAGTTCGGTAGTTGGAAGTTAATCGTCGACATGGTGCCAAGCGACGCATATTTGAATTGCAGTGCCATTTTAAAACTTGCATTTATAATAAGGAAAAAATAATATTAAATGTGTTCAAAGTCAATTTGCAATAGAATATATCAATGCATTTAATGTCATTCTAGTTTTCAGGTTAAATTTTAGAAATGCACCCTTGGGACTCAATAACCTATAGTATATTGTGGTAAAAAAGCGAAAAGCTTGTAAAGTTGACGACACGTTATTGTACACAAGGATTTGAGATTTCGAGTGATTATTTGATGGCGAAATAAAGAAATTATGGATGGTTCTAGTTGAGAGCAGAACGTGCCCTGACAAACGGAAAAAGCGAGTATCATGGAGTATAGAAAGGTATAATAGTTTAAATGTCATGAAATAAAGTAAACAAGTGAATATCGCAAGTCTCTTTAAAAATAGGAAGAAAAAGGCAGACAACGCAAGAAGCTGGATCGTTTCCGGCTTCAGCTATGTGAACAGCGAAAAAGTGTTTGCGACAGTCCCACTAATTGTAACTGGTGCAGTTTCCCAACTACACATACTGAGTTGGTGAACACATAATTTTTCTGCTTTTTAAGCCTGAGTTATCTTAACATAAGTTATGTCAATAAACGTTGGATGGTGTCCAAAACAGCGTGAATAAATTTGTCAAGCATACATTGTATATGCTCGCGTTGATGACAAACACCGTTAAAGAAATGGGTTCATGATTGTTGCAAAAAATAAATGTGCAGCAAGATGATGCCTTGCAGTTTCGATCTCATTTGCGAATGTCATTCGGTGAGAGTATGAAAATATTAGAAAAAGCATAATGTTGGGTATTTATTTAAAAAATATTCGATATGGTTTATTGAGACTAATGTTAAATAACGAAACAAAATCTGTGAAAAGCAGACATAAAAGTGGTTGCGGAAATTATATCTATCATATGAACGAGCTAAATTTTACTGTAGGTTTAAATAAAGAAGTTCCTTACTTAAGCGAAGTTAAATACCGTGTGTTGTTATTCGGAGATTTAGGATTTAATTCCAAGAACCATCTTTGTCGCACAACCTGTCGCAGCTGATTTTGGCACCTTAAATGTGATAAATTTAACGGAGTAAATTTATTATTGCCTACAAAACTAACAAGCCGGGCATCATAGCAGCGAGGTCGATAATAACAGCAACCATTTGAATGTGATTATCATACATATAAGTAGCAACTATTCATTTGACCATGCTAGAACTTTCGAAGATAATTCAAGTACTTTGATTAAAGTAGTGAGTAAACATAAACGAAGCCCCTGAAGAATAAACGAACCGAGTCATCTGGACAATGGAACTCACAAACCTAAGTTCAGCTCATTGCTCCTAACTTTATTTATTTACGCAAAATGAGTGAACAGAATCCTTTCACCGGTACTCACACGCTATTAAGAGAATCAAAAGTAAAGACTGGTTTCGTCAAAAAGAATCTCACAATATGTTGACAACGTATGTTCTAGATATACATTATGATTCACTTTAAATTACTTTGAGACTCATTTTCCTGTGCGATACCTAAAAACATTAATGCAAGATGGCGTGTTATACACATTTTAATTTAATAAGAATCGCGTGGTTATTAAATAATACACGGAGGAAAAGCAAACCCGGGGACAGGTGGGATATCGCATCTGGAGTAACTTCAGGGAAGAGTTTTATGTATGTTCACCTAAAATTATACCATCTACGTGGCACGGCTTGTGAAGTAGTCAACCATTTGTTAGAACTAAGGAAAAGATCAAAATCAATTCAGAACACATGATGGTCAAATGCAACTCGTGAATCTGGTACCTTCATGTTACTAAAACCACTACCATGTGTCTAGACTAGTATCACTCAATTTTTTAAAATGCCCATTAACAAATTACCATTACCACCATTTCCGATTTATGAAAAAATGAAATGTGCTTTGTCGCAAGTTGAACAGAATACGAGTCTGCTATACGATCCACACATCAAAAGCTAACAGTTCTTCGGATAGCAGCAGTTTTTCAAGCCAGGGTTCACTTAAATTAAACCACTGGTTTATAAATTAAATCAAGAAGCACTTAAGTGTCGAAAGGCGATTTGAAGAAGGATTACCACATAATTTGTTTTATTTGATAGTTGTTTTTATTCACTATAGTCAGTCGAGAATACATTTTGCATAGAGTTTAGAGTTTCGGTTGGAATCATCGTGTCATGTATTACTGCGTTGAAAGGATCACATAATTATAATGGACAAAAATCGCTGGCACGAATTATCTGTCTGAAGCAAACTGCTTTTGAGGCGCCAGCCAATTAATTTGGTCTTATCTCGTGTAAATGAGAGTAGACAGGCTGGGTTTTTAAGAGCAGTCAGAAGCTAGACTTGATTGTCACAAGTTGTTTGATGATCGCGTCATACGGGAACATTTTTATAGAAATGGTGAAATTTGTACAACTAGCAGCTTAGTGTTATTGAAAATTTGAAGCGTAATGTTTTTTCGTGGTTCAAGCACATTCATGATGTCCCATGAATCGCGTTGAGTGGATAAATAGATAAATATTAAAAACAATTGCGAAAATGAATTCAATCTGTAATAATCTCTATTTGTTGGTCAGACAAGGGCAGCTTACAAAACGTTCACAGCGATCATAATGCGTACCAATATGCTAAGCTTCATATGGCATAACAACAATACAACAAAGTGAATTTAATTTTTTTATCTGAACAATCATGTGATAATGGTTATATTGAATTTATAAAACATTTTGTACATTTTAGCCAATGATATCTGAAAGCAGTTCCGACAGTGCTGAGTCAGGTTGCGAACAATCATTCGGCAGCGAGGTATCAGATGAAGAAAGCGATTTGGTGCAACCAAAACAAAAAAAGAACACCAAAGATTCAGTCAGCCTACGGGATGAAACGGAGTCAAATTTGTCCTTGACAACGAAACAGTACGTTAACACGATACGCTCATAAATGAAGAGAACTAGAAGCAGACGCATTAGTGTTACGAGTTTCTCCAGAAAACAACTTCTGTGCGGTGGGATTATGCAACGGTGATATTAGGGTAAGATCGTGTCATTGTCAGATGAGTCGTAGTTGTTCTATTTAGCCAACCACGACTATAAGCATTTAGCTTTGCGTTTGAGAACGCGTTTAGAAACTATGCCCTGCACAGATATAAGGTTTCTCCATAATATACCCGAAAAATATAGCAACAAAGAATACTGTCTACTGGCGACATGTAAGTGAAAAATTCTGATTGTTTAACAGATTCATCGGGCTTAATTCGATTATGGTCTTGCATGGAAGGTTGCAATAAGAGTGCACTATTGTCAGTATGGAAAGAACCAGCCATAGAGGATGAGATTACTGTTAGTACTGGAGCTGGAACGATGAACCAAATTCTATGTCTTTCAATAGCCTATAACAACGAGAAATTTGTCACCGGAGGTGCTGATGCACGTATCAGGGTGTATCTCCGCAACTCGTCCAATCCCGGTAAGATCTTACAAGCAAGGTGAGAATGATGAACACTTAACTATCCGTTTTTAGTATAAACACACGCAAGTCGTGTGGACATACCAGTCATATTACTGCACTGTGTTATCATCCAAGAGGTCAAACAGACACGAGATACCTGCCGATATTTATCTCCGCCAGTTGGGACAACACGATACAAATTTGGAATGACCAACAGGGAAATTCTTTGTGGTAAACGTATATGTGAGAGGAAATTTTCTTTATAAGGCAAATTTATGGACCGCACGTGGCAGGAAATGATGGACTGGATATTGATCCGCTAAGGAATATCATTACAACTAGTTCATGGACATATGGAAAAAATATCATAGAGGTATGGCATACTTATCCAATATAAGCTGTATATAGATGTGGGCATTCGACGAGTCCGTACTGGGAATTCATGATGGATTGATACACGAAGTTCAACAAATAGAAGAACCAATCGCTCGATTCATATCCGCACCAGACGACCAACCTACCAAGGTAGGTTTTCCTTCCAAATCGATTCATCCATAAGCGAGGTCATAATTTAAAGGCAATACAAGCACTTTGATAATGGTGATGTAAAAGTATTGAGATTAACTTAGTATTGAACGAATAAAAAAGATGTTATTGAGCCAAGGAACGGTTCAGACATTACCAAATAACAGTACCTATATAGCTCAGAGTGCTGAGTATGTTAAATTTAACTCGGCGTTTCTAGTGAGAACGAAAGATGTGTATCATGTTTGGTATCGAATTGCGTCAAAATAATTCAGCCTTATTGAGAACGGAATTCGAAGAAAACACGTAGCATTGAAAATTCGAGTAAAGCATTTTAGGAATGAGAGAAACCCAGAAAGTTAATCAAATTACCAAACACATACATGAAATGATTGTTGTTTAAGTCAGTGGTTTGAATGTAGGGTATCGGTAGAGAATAAACTACTTCTTGGATGAGTCGCACGTGACATGATCATTAATTTACACGATTGATATTACACTACTACATACGGAGAAAAATTTAGTATTGACAAGCTATTTCCTTCAAAACAGAACTAGATTAAACGATAAGGATCGGTTTATCGGCAGCTGAATTGTAAAAAAATCTCCGCGCGTGCAATTTTCGCAATTGGATGCAAACTACACTAAAAAGTCATTGGTCATAAATTTTAAAATGAAAACAAATTCTAGCCTGAGGATTATTGCAAAAAATAAACATATCGATGAGTTTGGACCTGCAAAACGTTAGGTGGTCTTTAATTTTGTGATCCCATGGTAATATCCATACCAATGAAAAATTAATTTTGATTCAAATGTAACACTATTTTGACTGTACCATTTACAGGGATATGTGGCGAAATACGATCCAACATATCGATATTTGCTATTTGGAGGAAGTGACCAAAACGTACTGCAAATTTTGGACATAGAGAACGCAGCAGTAAGTTGAAAATTACAAGCAATATTATACCTGCTAATCTTGGTGACTCTCGATAAGTAAACTGTATCCACTAACGGTAAACGCAGCAGGTGCTTAGAAGTTGAAAACATATATAGTAGCAGATAGTTTGCCAAACGCTTAGTATAATTTTTAATGTTGAAAAAAATTGTGAACAATGCGGATAATGATCGCCGTGAAGTTGTGGTGTGATAGCAAGCTTTTCTATCAGAAATATTTGAGAGCATAAAAAAAGTTAGAGAATGTGTTAATCCGTGACCCGCAGTTTGCGACCATTTAGCTATCATTGTTTACTATTAAGAGCAGCTTCCGTCGCTAATGGACTACCTTTCATCAGCATGCGAAGACTGGACTGACAATCAGCATGAACAAGACCAGAGTTATTGGTCAAGGGACTGTATCGCCTCACATTATCATTATCGAAAACTGTCAGCTTGAACCAGTACATCATTTCACATACCTTGGTTAAAATATTAAGGATAACCTTTTGGTAGTGACGGAGCTTGATTAACCGACCGAAAGAAGTCCATGAAGACGATAATGATGGTATAAGACGTGTGCTTGCTAAATGATTTATTTTATGGAAGTAAAAACCTGGGCCATGCACGCAAGACACGAATGGAAGTTGAATGATTTTCATTTACGGAGAATCCATCGCATCGCAACATATCGTGGATGGACAAAGTACCAAATGTAAAAGTGTTTCCTAAAGGTGGTTTATAGAAAATGTTCAATGGGATAGCGCCGCGTATATAGGATGGAAAACGTTCGTATTCCAAAAGAGATATTCTATGAAGATTTAAAATCAGGAAGTCAACATTTGAGCAGCCTGAAATCGCGCTACAAAGACGTTTGCAGAAGAGATCTGAAAGTCGTGGACAGTTTGAATAAACTTGCATAGTGTGAAGCGTTATCTTTAAGCTGGTGGACCGTGTGCACTGCTTTCGGTTGCTGAGTCTGGATCACGCCGACAGTGTGAATGCAGCCGATCGACCGAGTGCTGGTCATCACAGCGAGAAATTGCTTCTTCCGAATCGGATCGTAAAATCATGTAAAATGCTGTGGGACGTCATCGTACGTTTGTGATGTACATCCGTGTTCAACATCGATCGAAGTAAGTCAACGATGACGTCAGGCTTTCGGAATGAATGAAAATAATTGTAGCTAAGTGGTCGGTGTTTTCTAAGCTTAGACTGTTTCTTTACCAAGCTAAATGGCATCATCAGTAAAAACCAATTGCGAATCTATCTTTGCCGTTGAACCAGATTGTTTTATTCTATGCTCTGAGGGGTCGTAGTTGCACGGTGTGTCGCTTCTAAAGTCACATCAAACTGACAGTGACAATTCGTTATAAGCAGACTCTGGAGATAAAGTAAATTTAGATAACTTGAACCAATGAGTTCATGGTTGAACTAAATAACAAGATGGAGCGCAACCTAAGTTAATCCAAGCTATTAACAGCAGACGAAACAATAGGACAAGCAAAGGCAAATTTCTCCGCTGTGGATAAATTGATTTTTAAGTGCATAAAGCGCATTGTAAAAACTGCTTTTCGAATGAAAACACTATATATTACAGGTAATTGCCAAGCAAGAACTTCCGTACGGACTTTACAGCGGTGCAATCCATACAATCCAAGGAAGCGGGAGGCGTTTAAAAGTAATCTACACAAATGGAAAAAGTGTGAATGTTGGAACGATTGAGGTGCCACGTGTTTAAATACAACAAATATGACGTTACAAATTCTATTTCTTTAAAACCTACAAAGGTAAACAGTGCATTACAGTCTGGTGGTCCTGGAACAATCGGTATACAAATGATTGTCTATGGCCTAAAGTTCACGACTGTTTCACCTAAGTCGAAAAGAACAATCACACCGAAATTATTACGCTGTAATAAAATGGCTCATTTGCATGCATCTCCATGCAATGCTGTCATCTTTTAATTAGTTTGAGAAACACATGTGATCTATCTGATAGAGCGTAACATTGTCGAAATCAAAGTCTTGGATTTAGCAGATATATCGTTACGGTTACAGCACTCGAAATTAAAACGCTATCAAAAGATGGCCCTTGAGAAATGTAGATCGTCTTCCGACTGAAGAAGAGCATATTGCTGCTGAACGAAGACCACAAAGATGCTATACAAGCAGTACTGAGTACAGGATACAGCTATCCACGTTCTGGAAAAGATTGTTCATGCCGAATCGGACCACTGTCATTCAAAGGGTTGAAGAGTTCTAAATTTCTGTGCTGTACGGCTAACATCGTGCTAAATTGATTGGCCAACGGTAGTGAGCCGCATGTTGAAACACGCTGGAGTCTCAATACCATTTCTATTTCCCCCTCATATATGTCTAGGCCTAGGCAACCTGATAGTATCTAAGCCCACATGCAGTCTCTGAATGTGCGGCACTTTGCCTGGATCAGGCTTGTGCTTTCATACATACATACATCATACAAATTTCACCACGCTGTTGAGATATGAATACACGATCGAAATCGACCGTAGAAAGGACGTGAGTCAAACGGCACGTTGAAATATTATATGGTAGAGCGCAATGCCAGATCACCTCTCCCTGAATATTGACGAGATAATCAAAATAAGCTCAAGTGGGTTTAAAGACGCACTCGTTAAACATTTTGGAGGAAACAAGTTAAAGCGATAGTCAGTGCGTGCCTAGGGGCATTTCGAAGAATTCTGTTGCCCATAAAAGTAAAAGAACAAGGAAAGATGGATTTTCCGTAATGAACGCCCCAATAGGCTAGATAGCGAATACAAGGATACATAATAAACTGAACTTTGATTTGGGTGTCGAAATCTTCAACAGTTAGTAAGTAGATGCTCACACGTTGCCTGGATGTGCAATCGTGCAGCCTTTCTGTGATGTGCGGCAAATATCGCGCTAACTTGACTGACCAACGGTAGTGAGCTGCATGTTGAAACACGCTGGAGTCTCATTATCCTTATATCCGCCTAGGCCTGGGCAACCTGACGTTCGGCTCTGCCTGGATCAGGCTTGTGCTTTCATACCATACCAAGCCACACGTTGCAAAGGCTACTTTCACACGGTATACACTACCTAACGTGAGAAATGAATCTTAGATTTTTGTCTGTTTCACTAGTGTCGATACCGCTTAAGCGGCAGTGAGAGACCACGAACAAATGACGATTGATTTCGATTACACTGAACTGTACAAAACATAACTAAATATGAACTGACAAGGCGGAATACTCTGTGGCGATCGCTTTTCGTTCATACACCCCACTAGAAAGTAACATCGTGGCATTCAAACACGGAATAAAGCTAACAGTGATCTTTTGAGATTTGATTTTTCGTAAATATTGATCTTCACGTATTCAACGACGTTTAGCCCAACAGGAACTATATACATTTTTTGTGCAAATAAGGAACACGAAAACTCGGAATAAATGATATAATGTAAAATTAACACGAACACATACAATATTTGAAGTGGACCTGTGATAACGAAACATCGGTCTATATGCGATGTAATATTACAGCCAGGACTCCGAAAAGTTCATTACTATTGGGTGCTTGATTCATTCAGCGAAGTAGGAAGAAATTCTATTGGTTTTTGATTAAACTTATGATACATAAAACAAATCATTATCGAAACGTAAATGAAAACGTATATGGATCCACAGGCGATGCGCTTGTCTCGCCGAAATTCCATTGCCGTTTTGTGTTGTTGCGGGTCAGCACGTTGAACCCACGAATCATGCAACGTGCGGTTATATTGTTTCACGTAAAACGCGTTGAAATTGCGAGTACTTGTATCACGGAGAAAATCGGAGTTGACCTCTGTTGATTCATCGGCTTTACGAAGAGAAGTAGCACCAGTCATTAAACCCTGATCATAATCCTTTCGTTTCAATGGGTTACCCAAGATTTCATAAGCACGAGCTAGCTCTTGAAATTTGCTTCGGGCTTCCGGGTCATTAGTGACGTCGGGATGATACAATTTCGACAGGCGATAAAACGCATTCTTTATCTCTTGGTGCGTACAATTTTCATCAACGCCAAAGACTTTGTAGAGCGAATCGGACGCGAATGGTGCGCATTGTATACGAGTAATCAGGGCGAAATTCAGAAGCTTGCTTGTGCGATGCAAACGATTAAACGAAGGAAACAACTGGAAGAGAAATAATGAAAATGAAAAATATTACCATAATGGCGGAGCTCAAATGTATCCGCTTCGAAACTTCACCAAAAATGGATACTGAAACAAATCGAGAGAAGATAGAGTACGATTAAAAAAGTTTTAGAGTAATGGTAAGTCACATTTAATTAATTAATGGCCACAACAATCAGAAAGGATACAAGTTCGCTAGCATAAAACACTAATCAAATAAGACGATGAACACGTCTAGTTTCGTTACGAACGAGTTTTATAATGGTGAAATGAAGCAGCATTTTCATTTCAGCGTTACATTTTAAACATAATTTTGATTGGCAATTTTATTCTCTGACTGAGATTTGCTAAAGTCAGGAGAAGACTATCTTTATAGCAAAAGTAATGGTGTACATAGTTCTAAAATAATTATAGCCGGAGTGATTTTGACGATAAGCAACTATTTCTAAAATTGGGTTAGCGGAACGCGTCTCATATAGCATCTGACAACCAAGTACAGGTACTGGCTTCCATGCAGGGTTCTGTGTGATATGGCGGACCTGCATCTACTGACAAAGAAAGCGGCGAAGGTGGGTGACTAGCGACTTAAAACGAGTTTGCTTCGTGTATGTTTCGCTCGTAAGTCCCTAGGCGGTCAATCTACGAAAAGGAAAACCCATCTCAAACCGCCACTGCCTTGTAGTATATCCATTCATGGTAAAGGCTGTAGGAACCAACTTAAAGGAAAAAACCGGCATCAGATTCCCGTTGGACAGGCAATCTAGAAAACTGAAAATCCTGATTCCAACCACTCGATGCTTTACGGGTTACGGGAAAGGCATCCAGAAAAAACCGATGCAAAATATAGAGCAAAATCCCTTAGCCGGCTAGTTGGCGGAGCGCTATTTTATATCAACTTACTGTTGCCTACTCTGTTACACCTTGGTATGCAAAGGCCAGAAAGGTGTACTCGAACAAACGCTAAGTCGTGCTGGGGACATCACTTGTATACTATACCCAAGAAATCTCATGAATATATATCAAACCTGCTCTTAGCTCTCTTCTAACAGCGAATCACATCACATCTTAATTCCTACCCACTGAATGTCTTTCGCGCTACACTGTAGGTTCCATCTTGGGACCGAAAAAAGAAATGAAACAGGAACGGATCAAATTTTTGTTCGTCCAAAACTGTGACTTCGCCTGGTAAGCCACCAAAAATTAATAGAAGGGGCTAAAACTTGAAGTAAAAATGAATGTTGACCGTTGGTGTAATGCGATTTTTCAGTTAAAAGGCGCCCTTTGGCGGATTCCTGATATCAGTCTTAAAATAGTTGTTTACCAAGCGTTGGAAGGTGTTACAATGACGATAAAATTCTGCAACGATTGTGAATTGTTGGAGTATATTCTCAATAAATAAGTCAAGAGTTTATCTATGGACCGTGAAGATATGTGGCTGATAACACTCAGTGTGATGGCTAAAGAAAGAAACCAGTGGCGAGAATCCTGCTGTGCTTGTGTTCCCGTTTATCAGTGACCCTCTTTCTTTTTTTATTCCTAAAAAAGACAAAAAAAGTTCAAAAACAGCATGTGTAAACAGACAAGAAACCACCCTTTTCTCATCATGTACCCTCTTCATGGTATACTTGTTGGCCCATCGTCTGTAAAGACTTGTGTAATAATAATTATTATTATCTATGGTTGCGAAGCCCAGTAGATTCGAGCAGGAAATTTGTAGCATTTATTTTCGATACCAATTGTCCGCAAAATTCGCTCTCTTTTGGTAGTAGCGTCTTTTTGTTAGTGTAGAAGTTAGACCTTGAGTATTATACTCAAAGGGCTTAAATAAAACTTGTTTGCTCGTTTGCGGTGGCTAGTGCATCTTTCAGCAGTCAATGGCTATAAGGAAATTCGTGGTACAGGAATGCCCTCTACGAAATCCATGTTGTTCCACAGTGATAAAATTTGAACTCTTTACAAAAGCCATAATTTCGTCTGCAACAGTCACCTCCATTACCTTATAAAGCACTTGTAGGAGAGTGACTGGAGGGTAATTTGCGGGATCACTGCGAGTGATGATACTTTCTTTCCGACCAGTAGAGATGTCAGATGTGTTCATCCATCTTTGGAAATATACCGCAAGCGGTTTGCAAAGTTGCTCAGCAACTGTTTTTGGTGTGATAGTGTAGATACTTAGTGAGAAGTTCAGTCGAGGTTGCATGAGTTTTTCACGTACTCTGTTAGCAGAAAACATAACGCAAGAGATCTGCGGTGCTGGGGTCAAAAACATTGGGAAACTTGAAGAGTGATTTTGGAAAATTGTCATGTAATGTGATCTCAAAACCGGTAGTGCGCTGCGTGCGCTAACACGCTGGAATCTCACTACCATCTCTATTCTCTGTTTCCTTTCTCATATCTGTCTAGGCCTGGGCAACCTGACAGTATCTTCGCCCACGTGCAGTCTTTGACTGTGCGGCACTTTGCTTGAATCAGGCTTGTGCGTTCATACCATGCCTAGACAGATATGAAGGGGGACATAGAAATGGTAGTGAGACTCCAGCGTGTTTCAGAATGCAGCTCACTACCGTTGGCTAATCAATTTAGCACGATGTTAGCCGCACAGCACAGAAATGCATACATATATACATTGCGTGCGCAAATAAGCTATCCGTAATAAAGCTCTCGAATTTACTATTGATATACAATATGAATGTGTATGAAAACTGTTATAGACGACACAAATATGTTCGATTTACACCAGAACACTTAATACATATCCTGATTGATTGTTTACATTTTATTCGTGGTTGGAGTGGTCGATAGGCGAAGTGCTTGCTCAAATCACGTCATATTTTCCAATAGATTTATCCGCCCAGGTTCTGTCTTTCCAGCCTACCTGATGCACAAAAGTAAAGTAAAAAAATAAGCCTGGAATCAGGCAAGATACCACAAAGTCATAGACTGATCTGGCTTAGGCGGATATAAAAGGAAAATAGCAATGAGAATCCAGTGTGTTTGCCCATACAATTCAGTACCGGTGGTAAATTTATTGGCACTATTAACTGCATAGTATAGTACTGCACGATTGCAAACCTGTGGGTCAGCATTGTACGTCTGTGCAGCACGATTGCACACTCATACAATGAGAAAGTTGAGGTAATTATAGAACCACGCAAAACTGGTTGATCTAAGAAGACAATGAAGCATTTGACGGATTATCGTATACTGAATAAGACATTAGTTGGGCACAGTTATACTCACGATGTCCACAATTTCACCCGTTTCCAAGTGATCACCAATCGACGCTGTCGAAGACTTCCGCGGAGTATATGAGGACTATGTACACTGGTGACTACCACCCAATGGATTGCTCACTAGAGAACAGTGAAATAGTCTAAATCATCTGACCTGGTTAAATCCTACATGCCCAAATCTCAGTCTTTCATCTAAGTTAGAAGCGGCTAATCCACCCGTGGAGCCAGCAGCACAAAAGTAAAAGTAAAGTATTAGTTAGCTACTCACGAATAGACGCTACGGTCTGCCATTGCTATCTTCATTTCTAATACGAGTCTAGGCCTGGGTAACCAGACAGTATCTTAACCTTGCCAGCACTAACTTCCGCCATTCGAAGCGCCACTGCTCCACTTGGAGATCTCCATCGGCGGCCTTGTTCACGCAAATTGACAATATTGCTATCAGCTACTCCTGTCGAGGGAGTGTGCAAGATTGCCGCTCCTACTGGGGCACCTGTCTAGAGTCCGATCATGTGTTAGTCTGTGCTAAGCTCTCGATGCGTTTTGGTGGGAAACGTAGAAATGTTGCAAGGCAGTTGAATGTTGCTAGGCTTAACGATCTCCCGGTTCTCCGGGGGTTTCAGGCCAATTTGAGTCTGTATCTGTCTACAGTTCCCCAAAATAGTATCGATGACCAATGGAGTGGGATTCAAACCTCCTTGGAAACAGCCGCGTTGGATAGTTGTGGGTTGACTTCCCGTGTAGCTCAGCACTGGGTTTCTGCGAATTCTCTCCAATTAATGGACCAACGTCGATTGCTTTCTGCTGATAGCATACATGATGCGTCACGAAGGCTTATTAAACGTAAACTGGTTGCCAGTTTGAGAACCGACAGGGAAAGTTGGTGGAGTTCTAAGGCTACGGAAATGGAATCTGCGGCAGCTGTAGGCAATTTCAGAAAATTGTTCAAACTCATCAGAACAACTGGAAGCGGGCGACCAGGCATCAGTGAGTTGATACGTGAAGCAGATGGTTTGCCAGTTTTTAACATGCACAGACGCATGGAGCGATAGGCAGAACATTTTGAAGCACAGTTTAACTGGCCTTCTGCACCCACTGATTTCGAGAATACGGAACACTGTACCCCATGGTCGATTTCTCTTGAGGCTCCGACTCAATCAGAGATTTACAGTGTAGTCCGGAGCCTTAAGCGCCATCGGGCATCAGGTGCTGATGCTTTGCCTCCGTCATTGTTCACAGATGGCGGTTTCGCTTTAGTTCGCGAACTTCAAGCGCGTTTCGCCAACATCATCATAATCAAAGACAGCAATACAACGGTAGCACGTACCGAATGCTCAACTGCCATACAACCATGAAAAAGTAAAATCCTAAAAGATGGGGAAGGGTGGGACTTAAATTGCTACGGCTTCTATAGAAGAGTAAGCACAAACAAACTGGGAAGAGTGCCTACACCTCGAATGGAACATGCATTTAAACAAGTTTCGTGAACGAGTAGAGCAACATCAGCACGGCAGCTTACTTGTGGCTTTCACTGTCATGCTTCATAACACGCTTTCCTCGTCACTCCGCTTGACAACATATGGCTGAGGAACGCGTTCCGATCCCTTGGAGAGAATCAGTCATTGCTCCGATTTTCAAAACGGGACGGCGCGATTCCTGTGAAAATCATCGGGGTATCAGTCTCATTTCAGTAGCTCCTAAAATACTGGCGTCCATTCTGCTTCACCGATTGAGTACCAAACGGGAAGAGCAAATCCGTGAGGAGCAAACTGGGTTTCGTGCCGGCCGAGGGTGATAGATCAAATTTTCACACTCCGTCAGTTACTGGAGCAACGCCACACTTTTCGTAAACCAACTATCGTGGTATTCCTTGACATCCGGGCGGCATTCGATTCAATCGATCGTGAAAGTCTTTGGAACTGTCTACTGAGACATGGAGTGCCCGAGAAGTATGTTTGGATCTTGAAAGCATTATATTGACAAACTTCGGGCAGGGTTCGAGCGTACGGACAATTGTCGTCCTCGTTCAATATCTCCAGCGGGGTGCGGCAGGGCTGCCCTATCTCGCCGTTCCTTTTTAACTTCGCGATCGACGATGTCCTGAGAAAAGCTTTAGCTGGCCTGGTGGGCACAGGTGTTGAACTTCTGCGGGGTGAGCGAGCGACCGATCTAGAGTATGCCGATGACATCGCACTTCTGGGAGATGACCCTCATATAATGCAACAAGCCCTGGACCGCCTGGCACTTGAAGCTTCAAGGTATGGCGTGTGCTTTGCGCCTAACAAGTGTAAAACACTTACCCAGGATTGGAGCGGCTCTCTTCCAAACCTAACTGTGTGCGATGTCAATCTTGAATTGGTCGACAGCTTTGTTTACCTTGGCAGTTGTATCTCCGCTGGAGGTTGTGTCGAGGACGAGCTCTCACATCGTGTTCGCAAAGCGGGTGCAGCGTTTGCTAACCTTCGCCACCTGTGGCGTCGACGCGATGTTTCACTCCATACTAAAGGCCGAGTGTACAACGCAGTGGTGCGGGCTACACTCATTTATGGCTGCGAAACCTGGTCTATCCGAGCGGAAGATGTCCGTCGGCTTTCTGTTTTTGATACCCGTTGCCTGCGTAGAATTGCTCGCATTCGGTGGCAGCATCGTGTAACAAATATAGATGTCTGCAAGCGGGTGTTAGGACCAGGTGGCCACGGACTGAGAGAAATGCTGATGCTTGCTCGCTTGCGATGGTTGGGACATGTATTAAGAATGCCTACTCACCGTGTACCGTACCGCGCCTTATTCGCAGAGCCTGACAGAAGCTGGGAGAAAAGATCGGGTGGCCAGTCCATGACGTGGCGCGTTGGGATGAAGAAACTCACCGTAGCGCTAGGCTCAGTTGGGCGTATTCGTTTGCCTGGGTGGGGTTCAAAAGCTCCACCGAATAGTTGGCTGGAAACCTTACGCGATATGGCTACAAACCGAAGTCAGTGGCGCCAGTGTATTTTATTATGTGTGTCATAATTTTTTTATTCGGTATTATTTTACATAAAAAAACAAAACAAAAAAACCCAAAAAATCGCATGCAGTGAAACTACAAAAACAAGCTGCTTTTGTGCATTTGCTTTTGCGTATTCCGCTTGCCTGCTTTCCCTTTTCCACGCGCTTGCTTATCTGCTTTTCCTGCTTCATATTGCTTGGCACTTTGTCTGGCTCCGACTTGTGCTTCATGATATGCTGTGCTGATGTATGGTATGTATGTAAGCACAAACTGATCCAGGCAAAAGTGCCGCACAGTCAGAGACTGCACGTGGGGCTATAAGATACTGTCAGGTTGATTGATGATGAGAGCCCCACATGCAGTCTGTGGCTGTGTGCACTTTGATTGGATGCAGGCTTGTGATTTCATGCATAAATACAAACAGCCTGCCTAAATCCATCCACATGCATAACATATGCTTCGTTCATTTTTGGCTATCCAGTCCCACGCTGCCCACTTTGGGAACAACGACGTTTCTTCATTTTATTTCAATTCTTGCTAAGAATAATCGTTCTCATTAGGTGCAAAACTTGTCTGCTTCATTCAGTTCAATGTGCATCACTAGTGTTCATGATAATGTGTTTGCCCTACAAACAAATTTCGTTCGTTCCAGAATGAAATGGATGTTTTACTCGAACCGGAATTTTCAACCGAATCTGGCACGTATACATTTGATTACTTTCACCGTGTGGCATCCCGATTGAAGTTTTGCGAGCGAAGCTATTGTGCACCCAGCTCTATTGCGATCCGTCCCTCGCCTTCAAAGGTGTGTGTGTGTGGCTGAAGTTGTTTTTTTCACTAGAATCAATAACGACGCTGGTTTGTTTTGAGTGACGTTTTTCGTATTATTTCATACCTCTGTTTTGCTGCGTTTTTTGCTAGTTGACTTGTGCGTCTGTGTTTTTTGCTTGTTATTTTGTTCAAGTTATTGTCATCGTCAATATCAGTAGAGCTATTATCATTGTTGTAATGTGCTTATCCTTGGTCGTGAATTTTTCAATTATCGAACATTTTGAGCATGCATCGTGCATTAACGTCAGATTCAAGCTCGACTATCTCTCGCGTCACCCTGTCCGGTAAGCGCAGTGAGTGTTTAGTGCGTGTGTGTGTTTATTTGACATTCAACAGCAGTGCCAGTATCACCGGAGACAGTTTTACCTTAAGAGCCACCATGCTACTAGAAATATCCTTATTGTATTGGGCCTGAGGTATCATCATGTCATCCTTGTTCTCTATTTTTCATATCTGTCTAGGCCTGGGCAATCTGACAGTAATATGACCCACGTGCATTCTCTGACTATGCGGCACTTTGCCTGGATCAGGCTTGTGCTTTCATACATACATACCTTGTTCATACAGAAAACAGTTTAAGTTTTAGACCAAAGCTTTTAATTAGAACGATTGACTAGCAATAAAAGAGATCGCGTTTGTCGGATTTATACCTCTAGATCTTTCTGGCCCTGCTGGTATATTAGAAGCCTGTGAAACCTGACAGTATCTTAGCCCACGTGCAGTCTCTGACTGTGCGGTACCTTACTTTACTTTACTTTGTGCGACTATCTCCTCTTGGAGGATGAGTCGGCTTGAATGACGATTCTTGGGAATATGGGTACAAAGCGGCGTCCCCAGCACTTCTCGGCGTTTGTTCGAGTCAGCTTCTCTAGCCTTGCGGGATACCCGATCGCGGGAAAGGCTTCTGGAGAAAACCCTGAGGAAAAATCTGGAACAGAGTCTTTTAGACACACCACCTCTTGCTGTGTGGCACCTTGCCTGGATCAGGCTTGTGCTTTCATACATACATACTAGTAAGAGACTTTTGCTCCTTGTGCTTTGTAACGGTTTGGTCACTCTTGGTGTGCAACCGTGCGATGCCAAATTGTTATGATGCATGACAGTGAAAGCCGCAAGGAAGCTGCCGTGCTGATGTTGCTCTACTTGTTCACGAAACTTGTTTGAATGCATGTTCCATTCGAGGTGTAGGCACCTCTTCCCAGTTTGTTTGTGCTTACTCTTCTAGGTTGTCATAGCCGGGGGTGGCAGTGGGGATAAGCTCCCACTGTTTATAAAATGCTCCCATATGGCATGCGTCCCAAATAGCCTCTGACAACCAAGTCCAGCTTCTGGCCTGCACGAGTGGCTCCCGAGCCCGGCGGAACTGCTTCTACCAACAGGAGAAGGGGCGAGGGCGAGTGACTGGCGCCTGAAAACCAGTTTGCTTCGGGCAGATGTAGCTCGTTAGCCTGGGAGGGCATTTCATCTAAGGGAAGGAAAACCCTGATTTTAAACCTCCGCTGCCTTGCGGGATACCCGATCGCGGGAAAGGCTTCGGGAGAAAACCCTGAGGAAAAACCTTGAACAGAGTCTGGTAGACCACCTCTTTCTGGCAACTCCCTGCTGCCTTGCAGGTCGCACTTGGTTGTGCAAAGGCTAGAGAAGCTGACTCGAACAAACGCCGAGTGGTGCTGGGGACTCCGCTTTGTACCCAAATTCCCAAGAATCTTCTTTGAAGCCGACTCATCCTCCAGAGGAGATAGTCGCACAAAGTAAGTAAGTACTCTTCTATAGAAGCCGTAGCAATTTAAGTCCCACCCTTCCCCATCTTTTAGGATTTCACTTTTTCATGGTTGTATGGTGTAATACTGTCTTTGATGATGATGGTGATGTCAAATTATTTCGCCGTCTTCAATGTTATGCATGCAGAGAGCCTCTAGAGTTTCGCTGCAAGTTTATCTTTCATACCTAGGCCGGTACACCCTGCCAGTATATCAGTCCACGTGCAGTCTTCAACTGTGTATCATAATGTAGAAGAGATTGAAAGAGACAAAGACTCGTTCGAAGGGCTTTCATTGTCTAGAATACAAACACAGTAGCTGTAAAAGAAAGCATTTCATTGCAACTTTCACTGTTATGCTTTTGACTGCAAGCTTTCACCCAACTCAACTTGAGAGCATGTAAGATTAAACCGGCGTCCACCATGGTATGGTATGGTATGAAAGCACAAGCCTGATCCAGGCCAAGTGCCGTACAGTCAGAGACTGCACGTGGGCTAAGATACTGTCAGGTTACCCAGGCCTAGACAGATATGAGGGGGAAATGGAAATGGTAGTGAGACTACAGCGTATTTCAGCATGCAGCTCATCATCAGGCCAATCAATTTAGCACGAAGTTAGCCGCACAGCACAGAAGTGCTGAACGATTGCACATCCGTGCAAGGCGTCCACAATAGATGCCGACAAGCCGCTATATACGGCTGTAAGTGATTGCATAGAGTAAACAAGACTGTCGCAGAACACGGTTTCGGGACTTATCCTGAAGCGACATCTGATCCATGGATCCCAGCCTGGAGGAAGCGATAGGCCGACTTTGCACGGATGTGCAATCATGCAGCATTTATGTGCTGTGCGGCTAACATCGTGCTAAATTGATTGGCCAACTGTAGTGAGCTACATGCGGAAACACGCTGTAGTCCCACTATCATTTCGATTCCCCCTCATATCTGTCTAGGCCTAGGCAACTTGACAGTATCTTAGCCCACGTGCAGTCACTGAATGTGCGGCACTTTGTCTGGATCAGGTTTGTGCTTTCATACATACATACTAGTAAGAGACTTTTGCTACCTGTGCCTTGTAACGATTTGGTCACCACGAACTCTACATCAATCGAAATTTCGCTTCACAAAAGAACCCGTTTCGGAAGTCGGTTGTCTGGCTTCCGTAAGGGTAACCCAACCATCGTAACCGATGTAGGTTGATCTGCTTCCCTATATCAACATTACTAGCAAAGTGATAATTATGAAAAGCATCCTTGCGTGTTCAATGGTAACAGCCAACTCCCAAAATGCTGCTGAGCTTTAAACGATCAATAACGTTCTTCGCTTCTTTTGAGTTTAGATGTATTTTGCTAGGATTGCTATTCTGGTTCAACATCTCTTTGCCATGCGGACACTAAATGCCTTGATCAATATGATATTCATGGTGATGCTGCTGGTTATGGAGACGGTTTATGGTCTCATTACGAGAGTCATGGCTTTGGCGCAGTCCTCCTCTCTTAGTGTTTTGTTCGATCGACTATCACTCTTCTGCTCTTTCAGTCTGGATGTCGAATTTACTTCACATCGTACCCCCGCGATTCGTACTCACTGCGATTCGCACCGACTCTTTACTGTGCTGACGTGTCCAGTGACGAATCGTATCCCGACGAATTGCCATGGTTCCAACTTGTCCCGGACAACCTCGCCGTTTCAGCGTGAGTTGCACACGTGACTTTAAAATCAAGATCACCTGGTTTGTGTTTCATTGATGATGCGTTCCTGTGTCAATCATGGTGGCTCTTTTCGTTTTCCGACTATATTTTTAACCGCACGAGGTGTTTTCATGCTTGTTTTTTTGTTTTATAAATAACTGCACTGGGATTTTGACGGTTCTGTTACTGTATGGTATGGTACGAAAGCACAAGCCCGATCCAAGCAAAATTCCGCACAGTCAGAGACTGCACGTGGGCTAAGATACTGTCAGGTCGCCCATGCCTAGACAGATATGAGGGGGGGAATAGAAATGGTAGTGAGACTACAGCGTGTTTCAGCATGCAGCTCACTACCGTTGACCAATCAATTTAGCGCGATGTTAGCCGCACAGCACAGAAATGATGCAGAAATGTTACTGTATCCACTTGTGAGTCTAGCCCTTGGCATCTTAACGATATTTATCGTTCAGCAATAGAGGAAAATATTCGTAGCTCAGGGTGTGGATGATGTTCAACTTGTGTTCGCCAAACTGGCGTAGTTTTTGTTGGACGTTTCGTCATCAGGCTAGATTACATCATCTGCAAAACTTCTTTCGAAGCTTCTTGTAGTTTAAATTCTTTTGTTTTTATACGGCTTGTCTGCCCGTTCACCATCACTCCCGCGGATTGGTCGAGTTCATGTTATGCTTTCTCCGTGAGCGGTTTCTCATTGGTCCATATGTTGCAGCCAATTGGAGATGCTGGCTAATTGAATTTGTTGTTGAGTGCCACGCTTCCAGAAATTCTCGCGCCCGTGCGGTCCCAGTCGAACTGATGCCCGAATCGGTCGATATGTATTGAGATTAGTGAAATCCGGTCATGTCTGCGTACGGTCAACTGATATTCACGTAGTCTCGTGCTCAGTTTGCGACCTGTTTGTCCGACGTAGTTCTTTTCGCAGTCTCTGCATAGAAATCTTGTAGACGATATTCGACTATTCTTTGCCGCTTTGTCTTTCGTGTTGTTGAAATGGTTGCGAAGTGTTGATGCGGGTTTATGCGCGATGTCGATTACAAGTGGCCAAAGTACCCGAGCTGCAATTTCGGAGATATGTTGAATATACATCAGAGTGCGTCTAGTTCTGTATTCTCCTGGGTTTCTTTGTTTGGTTCGGTTGCACCTGTTGCGTAATATGAAATTTCTTGGGTATCCATTTTTCTGGAAAACTCTGAACTGATATTCTTCTTCCTTTCTTCTCAATTCATCTGTGCTGCAATGGCTTGCCGCTCTTCCGAATAGGGTTCTGACGCAACTCCGTTTGTGAATGTTCGGGTGCATGAATGTGCAATTGTACAGTATTTCAGTGCTACACAGCTAACACCGCTACTGCCTCCAGTAGTGAGGTGCATGCGGAAACACGCTAGACTCTCACTGCCATTTCCCCTTTCTTATACCTGTTTAGTCCTGGGAAACCTGACACTATCTTAGCCCACCTGCGGTCTATGACTTTGCCTGAATCGGGCTTGAGATTTCGTACACACATACATACATGCATGCGCACATTCATACATACAGTATCTTAGCCCACGTGCCGTCTCTGACTGTGCGGCACTTTGCCTAGATCGGGCTTGTGCTTTCATACCATACATACACAT